>APFE031605895.1:59412-74255 GCA_000404065.3 Pinus taeda | reverse complement strand
TTGTTTTAAACATCTCCCACTATTAAATTGAAAAATCAAATCAATTAAAAAACTATATTGAAACACAAAATGCTCTTATATATACACACTTTAATTGTGTAAGCTTAATTTTAACACTAAATCCTTTTTTTTGTCGATATAAAAGTGTAAATTGTATTATCATGAAAATATTGGTTACAAAATGTTTCTCAACAGCTAGGGGAGTTAGAGTATGCAGAAGATATTCCCATTGAACCGTTATTTTTGACAAGCTAAATAGCCTTACATGCCAAAAGGGAGACAAAAATAATAGAAAAACTTTGAGCATCCTTTGGAAGAGGTGGTTGAGGAGGGTGAAATGGTGATTATATGCTAAGTATTTAGCTCAAAAATAAAAGTTTTCACATTGGCTCGAGAACTGTATAGTTGCATCTGTCTCGTCAAGACGATTGTAATGCAATTCGTTTCATTGAAAACGAAGTCTAGATGAAGGAGAAAAGGCCTTCTATTCGTTTTCCTAAACAGCTAAAAAAATTGCAAAATGGGACAGAATGATGACATGGCAGTCCAGTCAACAAGGGGAATCTTCTTCAGTTTTTGCCCAATGGGGTTGTGACAAGTGTCATCTCCAGATTCGCCAGTGTGGTTGTGTGAAAGGAAAATTGCCTAATTAGCCTCTAAGGTGGAATTATATATTATATATATATATATTATTATCTATTTATATTAAAAATCAATCTGCATATATATAAATCCAAAGTATGAATGTTAACGGAGCATAAAGTTTTATTTCACAGGGCAATTGTATTAGAAGAGTGGAGGGGAATGGAACCCACAACCTCTCGTGCACAACTACCATGTCTTATCATTACACCAAGGCACACATTTGAAAAGCATTGCCACATTTGTTTATTTAACTGCATATGAAGGCCACCAACCTAACCGCGCCCATAAAATGTGCTTAGTGCGACTAAAACAAGATTAATTTGTGGTTAATGTAATTAATTTTACAATTAAGAAGTGGCGGTTAGTTTGGCGGACCTCCCAATTTGGTGGGAACTCCAAAAACTGTGGAGCTAACTGGAGTTATTCCAGAATTAGAGGAGCTTTTCTAGGAAAAACTGTCTGAGCCATAATTTGCTCAAATTTCGACCAAATTGAGATCAAAAATAAGTGTTCTTCGCTAATTTGGACCTTATGAACACATTGGCACAGTATCAGGAGCCATAGAGCTTTGTAAACAATTTTTTTTTTTACATTGAGCTAATATAGAGGCCCAAGCCATGGAAGTTGGACCAAGGAGATGTGGCCCTGGAGGGTTGAACTCCTTCATCAAAACATTGTGTTAATGTGTCTCTTTGATGGTTTGTTGTATTGTACATGTTTTTTGTTCATTATTAGTTTCTGAAGCTATTTTGTTCATGAATGTCTTGTTTAACTTAAAGAAATTTACCTATTTTTAATCACCAACAACTAAGGAAACGTCAGCTCAAAAAGCAAGAAGCAAGCACATGTTTATTAATCTGTAATTGGTATTAGCACAACAAAACTAATCATACAAAAATAGATCAAGTTGGTATCAGAGCCCAAGGTTGAATTACTTTCTTGCTTCAGTTTGTGTCATTGGGGTTTTAATGGTTGCAAAAGTGTGATGCTTACAAGGTTAAAGGTGCAGAAAGAGAAGGGAAGCTATTGGTTGCAGCTCTTGAAGTAATGCCCAGAAGAAGGAGAGCCACAAGGCCACAATCTCCACCACCCAAAGTTCCAATTCCAGCTACACTTGAAATTCCTCAAGTTTTGCCTTCAATTGAGATTGAAGAGGTACAATCAATACAAATTTTTGAGCCTGAATTCATAGCCATTATGTCTGGAGAAAGAGAGCCTAGAGGTCCCTCTTCAGAACAGGAAGAATTCAAGAAAGCTTACTATACTTTGACTGAGATGGTTAAAGTCCTCTATGAAGAGAGGAACACCATAATGGTTGGAGAGAGTTCTAAACCTCCACATGGAGAAGGAAGCTCAAAGGAGAAAACAGATGAGAAGAAGGATTCCAAAGGGAATGGTGGAAAGCCACCTCCATCTCCACCATCCTCGTCATCTTCCTCATCATATTCACGATCTCACACAGCATCATCTTCCACTAACACCACTTCCCATACTCATCCCAAAACCCCAAAAGGAAAAACTCCATTACTGAAATTGGACATAAAATTCGAACTTCCCATGTACAATGGAGAAGTGAATGCAGAAAAGTTAGAAAATTGGATTCGACAGTTGGAGGTATACTGCAGAATTCAGAACCTTCAAGAGGATGACATAAAGGTCCAATTGGCTTCACTAAGGCTAGAAGGAGCTGCACTAGTTTGGTGGGAAACAAAGACTCAAGAGGAAATAAGAATTCATGGTAAGATATCCATTTCTTGGGTTGAATTTGTTTTTGCAATTATGAGACAGTTTTATCCTTTAGCCTATATGCAATCCATTATGAGTTAGCAGAATTTTAGGCAGCTTAAAGACCAAATAGTCCAAGATTATACACAGGAGTTTACAGAAAGGGATTTGTTATTAGGAGTGAATTTGAATTACCAAGACACACTGTTGAAATATATTGGGGTTTACATTCCTATCTTAAACACACTATTCTTATGTTCAATCCAACTAATTTGGATGAAGTATGTGTGCAAGCCACACATCTTGAATCTAGAGGAAAGAACACTTATGAAGAGGATAGTAGTAAAAATCCACCTAAGGGTAAGGAGAAAGAGAAAGGAGGAAAATGGAAAGGGAAAAAAATGCAAGTGTGAAGAAAGAAGGGGAGAAAATCGCATGCAAACATTGTTCCAAAGAGAGACATGATGAAGCCCACTGCTGAAAATTGCATCCAGAAATGAGACCAAATAAGTTCAACAATAAAGGGAAACATAAAACCATTGTTATCACTCAAGAGGATTTAGCTTTTGAATTAAGTGATGAAAACAAAATCACTGTCATGTGAATAAAAGGAAAACAAGATATTGCAAGCACTAGTTCACAAAACTATAAGACTACTACTACTCCAGATGAAAAGAGACGAATTGAGTTATTTCATGTTAGGGTGGTATTTAAACACACCAAGATTGACACACTCTTCGATAGTGGGTCACAAGTGAATCTAATCTCTGAAGACTTAGTCAATAGATTGAATCTTGAAATTGTACCTCACCGTAAACCATACCCTTTGGGATGGATAACACGAGACACTAGTTTACAAGTTACAAGAAAATGTTTGTTTAAGTTTGCAATCGCTGCAAATTTTGTTGACGAAGTAGAGTTAGATGTGGTACCACTTGATATTTCAAGTGTGGTGTTGGGTAGTCCATATTTGTATGACCGGAAAGCAGTCTTTTACTGCCATGAAAACAAGTATCACTTGTTCAAGGATGGTGTGGAGTATATAGTGAGAGCCCATCGCAAAAAGCTGAACATTTCTTTGGTTAATGCAGGGGAGGCAAAAAGACTAGTGAATTCAAGTCAAAGTTTAGTACTTCTCATGTTCAAGCCAAATTATGATATTGTTTATGAAAACATTGTTGCATGTAATGCAAGTTTCAATTCTGATTTGGTTGGTTCAGTTCATCAGAGTGATGAAGTATTTCAGGTTGTGAAAGAATCATCCTTCAAGGAGAAAGAAACTTCACATGAAATATCTTTGCAGCAAGAGGTTTCTCCTTGTGATGTTAGCATGCAAGGGTTGACAAAATTGCAAAGTGTAGAGACACCAATGCAATGCAATGCAATGCAAAAGTTTGTTGAGCAATGGGCTCATTCAATCATCCCTTACACCATGTTGTGCACCGATGGTTATGGTGCCAAAGAGGGATGGTAAGTATTTCAAGAAAGAGGACAAAAGGAGTAGTTTTCGCCAAAGCAAAGTTGTAAAAAGAGGTTAGTGCAAGAATATACATAACACTAAACAATAATGGTTTGTATGGCTTTTAATGTTGTATGTTCTTTGTAGCACTTCTACTTTGTACATGAACTTGAGTTATGGCAAAAAAGAGTCATTTCTTGAAGAAATTGTCCACTTGGATGACATACACATGTTTAGAAAGTTTTCTTATGCACATGTCATCTATGAAGGAAAATTGTTTGATGTTTTGAAGATATCAAAGTACAAGTTGGGTTTCACTTCTTTGATGCATTTGGGCCATGATATTGGAGGAGTTAAGTTGAAGGCAAGCCTCTCCAAGTTGGATGCCATTGTTGATTGGTCAATGCCCAAGATCGTCATTTTGATAAGAGGTTTGTTGGGAGCAACCTAATGTTGGAGAAGAGTTGTTGTTGACATTTCTTCTTTTGAAGCTCCTTGGCATACATTTTCATGTGTGCAAAGTCTTCCAGTGGGGAGGCAAACTGAAAGAGGCATGCTTTGCTTCAAACTAAAAGATCAGTTCAATTATTTTTCATGCTCTTTCAAACTTGAAAGGTTCATTTGAGTTTCAGGTTTTTGCAAACAACCTCACCATCTTGTTTCATTTAAAAGATTTTCATGGTATAAAGATTAAGTTGCAGCGATCCATGCACTTTCATTGGATGGATACTTGTCAAAAATTTCACTTGGTTCGAAGGTACAAAAGAGGTATAAGCAATAAGTTCATTGTTATGCCTTTTAGGCCTATTGGTTATGTAATTGTTGTATTAAGGTGTCATTTTGTTTTACATGAAAGTTATGTTCAGAAAATTTCATACTTTCAAGATGTACAATCGAGCTTGAGTCAAGAAAACCAAGTAGTGAAATTTGTCATCCATTTGCATTATATTTCATTATGTCGTCTTGGTAAGAAGGATGTTGCTTTTGGTGGTGACATGGAAAAAACCATGAGTGTCTATGAATGACTGAAAATGGTGCAACAAACAGTGGAAGATCATATTGAAAAGGGCAAAGACATATACATGCATAGAACGGGGTCCTCAAGGCAAATGAATGTTGATTTCCTTAGAGATGAGCTCAAGGAAACAAACTCGTCAAAAGCCAATTGGATCAAGCTTGAAAGGGTGAGGGGACTATACCCTCATCTACTTTTCAGATAATAATATCTTTTGGGGTCCAAAAGGCTTCTAGTGGGGAGAAATGATCAGGTGATCAATATTTATCTCAAAAAACAAAGTTCTCATATTGGTTTGAAAACTATATGGTTGCATCCATCTCGTCAAGATGATTGCAACGCAATTCATTTCATCGAAAACGGAGTTCGGATGAAGGACAAAAGGCATGTTGTTCGTTTTCCTACACAGTTAAAAAAATTGTAGAATGGGACAGAATGATGACATGGCAGTTTAGTCAGCAAAGAGAATCTTCTTCAGTTTTCGCCCCAATGTGGTTGTGTGAAAGGGAAATTGATTTTATTTATTTAATTAATTAAATATTATTATATATAATTGTTATGTTATATTATATAATTTAATTATATATATATAAAAAAGTGTGGGGTGTGTGAAAAAGGGAAATTTCTAATATAACTTCTAAATGGAATTTAATTTAATTTATTAATTAATAAATAAATATTATTATACATAATTTATATATAATTATTATTTTATATTATATATATTTTAAATAATATATATTATATATATATATATATTATATTAATTAAAAATCAATCAGCATATATATAAATCCAAAGTCTCAATGTTAATGGAGCGTAAAGTTTTATTTTGTAGCGCAAAATCATATGAGAAGCAAAGAAAGGGGGATGGAACCCACAACTTCCCCCACCCAACTGCCATGTCTTACCATTACACCAAGGCACATGTTCAAAAAGTATTGCCACATTTGTTTATTTAACTACATATGAAGGTCGCCAACCTAACCATGACCATAAACGTGCTTAGTACAACTAAAACAAGATTAAACCGCAATCAATGTAATTAATTTCGTAATTAAGAAATGGCGATTAGTTTGGCAGACCTCCCAATATGGGGGAACTCCAAAAATGGCAAAGCTAACTGGAGTTATTTCAAAATTAGAGGAGCTTTTCTAGGAAAAATAGTTTGAGCCATAATTTGCTCAATTTTCGATCAAATTGAGATCAGAAAGAAATGTTCTTAACTAATTTGGACATTCCAAACACATTGGTGCAGGTATCAAGAACCATAGAGCTTTGTAAACTACATTTTTCCACATTGAACTAATACAGAGGCCCAAGCCATGGGAGCTGGACCAAGGAGATGTAGCCCAAGAGGGGTGAACTCCTTCATCAAAACATTATGTTAATGTGTATCTTTGATGGTTTGTTGTATCGTACATGGTTGTTGTTCATTATTAGTTTCTGAAGCTATTTTACTCATGAATGTCTTATTTAACTTAAGGAAATTTACCTGTTTGTAAGCACCAACAACTAAGGAAACCTCAGCTCAAAAAGCAAGAAGCAAGAACATGTTTATTAATATGTAATTGTTATTAGCACAAAAAAACCAATCATACAAAAACATATCAAATGGAGGCACTGCAAACAGACCCGATCTCTCATGCATGTCAAAGTTTATGTGCTCAACTCTAGCTTCCAATGCATGCAGGCGTTTATTCGTTCGATGTTGGCTTGGACAGATGTTGGCTAGATGCTCCAATATCTCGTTTTGACTGAAATGGATATCGTTCATGTATGCGATGAACTCATTCATGTCCTCGTATCGGTGCTCCCTAAGGATGTCCAGGTTGGGCTAAATGCCTCTTAGTTGCTCCGTGATTGAGTCCAAAGTTACTAGCATAACCACATGACCCGGGGAATGACCATGTTCTTGAGCGACCTCCCCCGCTCGTTCCACACTCACTGAATCTGTAGTCGATGAATTGTGGTTACTTGTGCGATGGCAAGCCTACTTTTGCTTCCCATAGCCTCTGTGAGGTTGACCCCGCTGGCGAGGCATGGGGGAGGCACGCTGAAATCTTGAACCTAAAACGAAAATATGACCCTGACTCCACAACGACACCACCCCCATGACCACAAACAGGGTACACCCAAACTAAACAATTAAGTGAGGGTAGACACGCGACAATACTGTAGAACCCACAGAACACATGGGTGCCCATGGACTTGGATTCCCCCAGACAATTCGCCCAGTCACTAAAACAAAATATGGAAGGAGACTTACCAGCCCAACCAGCCCAAACTGTTACAGATTGCACAAGGCTTCCAAACAGGGAACGCAATGAGATGATCTTCACTCTCAGACACAACCCACCTAGGGCCAAAACTAACAAAGTGTTAAGCAGAAGGCACCTTAAACACTCGAGCAATAATAAGAGAGAGAGCCCTTGATTCATAGAGGAATCATCACCCGAAAACCACTAGTCACACCTTTGCGCCCTTGAGCTACAAAGACCACAAAAAGTTATCGAAATAAGCCCAACCCACCAGATGGGATACCAGCCATTAACCCAGAATCTTAATCCTAAAAGAACATGCAATTGCCACCAAAAGAACTCCACCTTTAGAAATAAAGCTTCAAAAGAAAACCATAACTAGAGGACAGTATATACCTGAAAACCATAGAGCACCAGTGCGATAGAGGATCTGCTCCGTTGGTTGGAGCCAGAGGTTCCACCAACAAACTCAAGTATGAGAGGCGGGACTATAAAATAAGATAATTACGCTCCAGGGTCCCAGATGAATGCCTATGAGATAGCCAAGACACTAACTGTTTTATGAAAGACCGTCGCTGCTTGGCATTGGCTATTCAGCTTCCAAGGTGGGTTCGCATGCCCACCCTCGTTCAAACTCACCACCCTACACCCACTTATCATCTCTTGAACCGCATCAACCTTCCCCGGGAGTGTGAAAGACATAATAACCAAGACCGCCACATCTAGAAAGATCAAGGATAGTTGTCCCATCCAATAATGCCAATATTTACTCTGAGTATGCTTGTCGTGTGTTGAGGTGGGGAAGACCCGAGGCCAGTTGGTTGTCTATTTGAACATCCCCATTAGGGGAACACTAAATCCTTAAAAATATATATATTTAATCTAAAAACTCGATGAAATAATGTAAAATAAATTATTACCTTTTTTCTTTGTACTTAATATTTTACTCAGAAGAGGCCCCGATCGGGGTGCGTGTCGGTGGTTGGAAATGCCTGTGGGAAGTAATGAGGCGTACATATGATTTAAGTACCACCACCCCCCACACGCTCAAAGTGATGGGTGCAGTGGCCCTTGGCATGAGTGCATGCAAGGGTGGTGGGAAAGGTGGTAGAGATGATAATGGAGAGGCAGGTTTTATAGAAGCAAAGGGCAAACAGGTGGGTAAGGATGGTGAGTTTGCTTGCGGAATAAAGAGTTGGAGCAGGCGAAAGGGAAGGCATCGACACTCACAACATCAAACTGGGAGATGACCTATAGTTTCTTGGCTCTTTGCCTCCTTTGCAATAATGACCTAATCTGGTTTCTGCTAGGGGGAGAAGGGGATAATTGGGAAGGGTAATTGGGGGAAATGGACGAGGCGACTGGCTGTAATGGTTTGGCCATGTGTCTATGTACTGAGCTTGTCATGTATCGACCTTGCCTTTGGCTATTTTGACCTTGCATTATCTGGCAATGGGAACCTAGATGCAGCACACTGAGGGCTAAGTGGGGCTGGTTGATGGGGTCTGGTAAGCAAAGGTGTTGAGTCAGAGGTGGAGGGTAGCAAGGGTAAGTTAATATGTCGTATAAGAGCTTGGACTTGCTTCCGAAACCACTGTAACTGCTGGGGCACACTGATAAATTCTCGAGTTAAGAGCATTGTTAGGGTCCTTGAGGGTGGCGTCGGGTATGAAAATGGCAGGGGTATTTCTATAGATTACTGGGCAGAGGGGAAAGGGGTTGTAATTCATGGAAGGAAACATGTCGGTCTGAGGCTAGGCTCACCTGCGTGGCCTTGGCCAAGGATTTCCAACCTTATGGTGTATGAGAGGCACTGGGGATGGAGGGGTGAGATGATAGAAGGGACATGGAGACTGAACCTTCCTCAGGAATGGTTCTTCACCCATCTCGGCTCCAGTACTGATAGTAAATGGAAAAAGGAAATGAATGGGGAGGATGACGACATCGACAATTCAATTCAGGGAAGCAACCAGTGCCATAGTATGTCAAATTGCTTTTGGTTAACAAATTTTTGTTGTGAACAGGTTTTGGGCATTGTTGACATGGCTCGGCCTACAAAAGGTCATCGACATGGAAGACAGGGCTTGGAGACCATAAAGGATAAGGACCCGAGCACGTTGGAGCCCCGCAGAGGGAGGAAATCCGTAGAGCATCTCATCAGTGAAGCTGCTGAGGCATATCGTGAGGGCATGAATGAAGGCATCCAGAATCTGTTAGAGGATGGGAAGAGAAAATTAAGCAGGGCAATGAGATGGAGGAGGATATGGAAAATTGGAGGACACTCGTACTAGATCCTTGGAATACCAGAGGTGGGATAACACAATTTAAGCAGACACTGTACCTCTACTAGCTAATGAAAAGCCTGTTGGGTAAGGCCAAGGAATAAATCTTGGTGGGTATGGCGGTTTCTCTCCAAGGGATGCCGAGCTACAAACAAGATCTGCAGAAAATTCAGTTCCAACTCCATAAGCAGGATATTAGGCTGGACAGAATTGAAAGACACATTCCATGCATCCTAGAACTGTCGGAGATGCCTGGAGCAACTGTTAAGGACCTTGCACTAGTGGAATCGGCCTCGGAGGAGCAGAAGGGATAGTTAGTTTCTCATGTTTACTTTTATTATATATGCAGTTAGCATTTGCTTTTCATCATGCAAGTATATGTATAGATAGAAATATAGAGTTTGGTCATGATACAAAGACATATATAGCTTGGCTAGAGAGATTGAAACTTTATTGTTTTTGGAGTGGTTTACAATGAGGATAGGTGGCCAATAGACTTGGTTTCCCATTGGGCAAGTTGAGGCCACCCAGCCAATCTATGTGGTGTAAATTTGCCTATTATGAATAGGAAATGAAAGGTCCTGCGAAGCTTAACAAAAAAAAAATATTGTACTCGGAAGAGACTAAAGTGATGTATCATAATGAAGAGATAAGGGTTTTTATAGCATGAACGAGATGAAGAATAGGGTGGGGGGTTTTCCTTTTTCGATATGAAGTTGCATTATCATCTAATGGATGATGGTGATGAAGATGAGTAGAATCTGCAAGCACAATAAAAAATAATAATAATAATATGTTCCACTTAACCAAAATATTAAAGTAAGAGAAAGCATAAATAAATTGTTGGAAATATTAAGAGGGGGTGAATAAGTATTTATTTTAATCATTGTATTATGCTAGTTAAGATTTTTATCACGAGTATAACCATAACACAAGAAATGAAACAAAAAAAATGATTTTATTGATGAAGATAGTAAGGACTCCAATCCTATCAACAACTCCAAGCTCCAACTTGGTCAAAATTAGAACTTCAAACCTCTCAACAAATCTTCAACAAGGCTCCAAATTTGAACTGCTTCAAGACTCCAAAGAATACTGCTTCGAATTACATTAAAAAGACTTCAAACCTGCTACAATAATTTTTACATAATCTACTCCAAAATGCTTCATAAGTTGCTCCAAGAAAGTCCTCAAAGATTTACTCAAAGGTGTCTTTTAAGTTTGCACAAAGGATTTGCTCCAACAAATGATTAGGAAGACTCCAACAAGGCTGCTCAAGTAGGATTTCAAGTCTATTTAAGAGTGCTTCAAAGGTCTTCAAAAGTACTTCAAATAGTCTACTACAAAAACTCTTCAAAAGCTGCTCAGAAATTACCAAATTTGTCCATAAGGGAGAGGCTTCACAGCTCCTAAAATATGATACAAGATAGTTCAAAATTTTCTTATATCCTTGTCTTAAGCCTCGCTTCAATTCAACTCAAAATGTACTCATAAAATGACCCACTTTAGCTCTAAAAAAGGATCAAAAACTCAGGTTTGATCTGCAAGAAACCCATAATCTATGCTTAAATCTTGTCACAGTCAAGGTAATCCAAGGGGATGAGAGATATTGCGTTGAGGATTGTAGGAGGTGTACCTCAAGGCCGAGGATTGTAGAAGGTCTTACCTCAGGGCCAAGGTATAGTCTCCTCAAAAAGACCGGGATTTTTGCTTTTAAAAGGGTTGAGACACCTATTCCTAGAGGATCGAGACCTCTGCTTCAAGAGGGACTAAAATTTTCCACAAAAAGAGTAATAAATCCAACAAAATAAAGCTTTCGAAATGACCAAACATCCACTAGCAAATTCTAAACCAGAACAAAAATATCAATCACCAATCCTTGCTTGTCTTGCTTCTAAGTTCATGAGCTATGAACTTGACTTTCTTGCTTCAACTTCGAGCTCCTTATCCTCGTCTTGCTTGGCCAAATTGGATGAAAAAATGGATGAGTCTTTATGCATATTTATACTAATTCACATGCTTGAAACATCATGTCTCTGAATGGTCTTATATGTAGGAGGGTCGACTTGATCTCAAGGTAGGTCGACTTGAAGAGAGGCAAAAAATTGATTTTCTAACTTGTAAATTTGAATTATCTCCAATGGTGAGGAGTTGAAAGGCAAATAAATACTCGTTGGAAAGGGCTTAAAGTCCTCTACCATCCTAAGTGATTATCTCCTTGAGTTGGTATTTCCTTTAGCATCAATAACAAATATTCGTTCAACATGAATACCATGTTTGAAGAGTAATTTATAATGAAAATATATTGTTCCCACTATTCTATGTGCACCAATGGCTAACAAGAATTATATATAACCTACATTCCACTAAGTTTCTAGGACAGGGGAGTGTGGGAGTAGGAAGAAACACAAGGGGGCATGTGGGAGCACCCCTAAATTTTAGGAAAAGTTAGTGGGACAAAGGGATGTCGAGGTCCATAACATAGGATTCCCCATCTCTAAAATTATAAAATAATAATAATAATAATGAAATCCTAACAAAAACAATTTATCCGATGCAAATTCATCATTATGCAATCTAATGGAAATGTTATAATCCTAAAATCTCCAAAACTCTTAGGAACTCATAGCTGCTATATGATTTAGTTGTACTTGCATGCTAAGAGCATCTGTGACTCTGTTCTCCTTTCCTTTGATATGCCTAATCTCAAAGCCGAACCCACTGATTGTGGCCAACCATATAGCCTGGCTGGCATTCAGATTTAGTTGGTCAAACAAATATCTCAACCCATTGTGATCACTCATTTTTACAAACCTCCTTCCAAGAAGATAGTGCCTCCACATTTTCAATGCATGTACGAACGCTTCCAACTCAAGATCATGTGTTGGATAGTTCTGCTCATGTTCATTCAGTTTTCGTGACTCATGGCATACCACTTGTCCATCCTGCATAAGGACTCCACCAAATCCTCTCTTGCAAGCATCTGTACATACTACAAACTCTTTGTTTGAATCTACAATCTTTAACACTGGTGCATGTGTTAACAACTGCTTGAGCTGCTAAAAAATGGCCTCACATTCCTCTGTTCATTCAAACTTCTTACCTTTCCTCTGTAATGATGTAATAAGATAAGGAATATGTGAGAAGTTCCTAATGAACCTCTTGTAATAACCTACTAACCCCATGAAATATTTCATCTCATCTACATTCCTGGGAGCTTCCCACTCCATGATAACTCTTACCTTTTTTGGATCCACTACTATGCCCTCCTTGGAGACAACATGCCCCAAATAGTGTACCTCATTCTGAAAGAAACTGCACTTGTTGAGCTTAGCATACAACTAATGTTATCTCAACAATCTCAACACTGTTGCTAAATGCTCGACGTGTTCTTCTTCATTTTTAGAATATACCAATATATTATCAATGAACATAACAACAAAATTGTCCAAATACGGATGCAACACACTATTCATTAAGCACATAAAGGTAGTTGGAGCATTAGTTAAACCAAATGGAACTACAAAAAACTCATAATGCCCATACTTGGTTTGGAAAGATGTCTTACAGATGTCTTATTCTTTAATGCATATCTGGTGATATCTGGAACTCAAATCAATCTTCGAGAACACTACTACTCCCTTCAACTGATCAAACAAGTCATCAATCCTTGACAATGGATACCTGTTCTTGATGGTCACTTTGTTCAACTTCTTGAAGTCAATGCATAATCAGAGAGTATTGCCCTTCTTCTTCACAAACAATATTGATGCACTCCAAGATGATACACTTGTCCTAATGTATCCCTTGTCCAAAATTTCCTTTAACTGCAACTTTAACTCTACCAACTCAAGTGTGCTCATCTTGTAAGGTGATTTTGATGTTGGAGTTTCCACTATCACTAATTCAATAGAAAATTCAACTCCCCTATGAAGTAGCAACTCTAAAATATCTGCGGGAAAAACATCCTGAAACTATTGTAGAACTGGGTACCTGTTCAAAACATCTTCAGCCTCAATTTCCTTACCTTTGTCGCTAGAAATATTCATTGCAAATAACACACACCCTTTTCTACGACTGCGCTTTGCCTGCATATTTATCACCATCCTAACTGATGTGGCTTTCTTCTTTCCCTGTAAGACTACTGGTTTCCCATTTTCATCCAAGCACTCAATGGATTTGTCATAACAATCCACCTTGGTTCTATGAACGTACAACCAATCCATGCCCAACAATATGCTATATAATCCCAATGGTAATACATTAAAATGCGTTGCAGTAGGCAGACCATTCAAATCAAATGCACAAGATATTACCCAATGGTGAACTCTTTTCTTTGTACTTGTAGCCAACTGCACTAACCAAGATTTTGCATCCACTTATTTATTAAAACCACACTTATCCACCAATTCAGGCCTAACATAACTATAATTAGATCCAACGTCAATCAAAATAGAAACAACTTGATCACAAAGCTTACCTTCCATCTCAATGATAAATGCCTAATGGTCTGCCTGTCTTTTATCCAATGTTGCATAGATACGAGGAACGCTCTGACCAACATCCCCAATAGTATGCACCTCCTATGCACTATATATCTAAGGCCTACCACCCTGATTCTGTGGGCAATCTCTCTTAAGGTGTTCCTTACCGCATGTCCAACACTCCAACCATCTAGTACTATCACCTCTACGCTGCTGTTGTGATCAATGTCCCTGTCTAGCTGCATTGAACTTCTTTTGTGGTGCCACGTTTTCTTTCTCTTCTGTATTATGAGGCCTTGTTCTTTTTGGATGCCATTTACCCTTACCTTTATCCTTATCCTTCTTTTTCCATCCTTGATGAGATTCATTCTTACGCTTTGACTGTTCATAGAAATGTTCCAATTTCCCAATAACTTCCTCAAGTGATTGAGGCTCATCATACTCTATTTGATCTCTAAATGTTAATGGAAAACCATCGACAAATCATTGAACTTTAGCCTTCTCATATTTAAGATAAAGTACATACCTCAATAGCTCTAAGAACTTAGTCATGTATTCATCATCTGTCATTGATCCCATCTTTAGCTCATAGAATTCTCTAGCCTTACTGTCGTAGTACCTTTATGAAAAGTACTTCTTCCTGAAAAACCTTTTGAACTCATGCCAACTCAAGTCCTCCATCTTGATGTCTCTGACCCGCTTCACATCTTCCCACCAGATATATGCTTTACCTTTTAGGCTAAAGATAAAAATTTTGACCTTCATGTTTTCTATGTACTCGTGCAACTCAAAGAACTTGTTCATCCCAAGTATCCAAGCCTATTCATATTCTGGTTTTGTTAGGGTCCCACCCTAACCCCCTTATCTATGTAATGGGACCACGTCATAGTCAAGAGTCAATAAAGCCCATATTAATAATTGTAAGTGGGTTAAATCCCAATTAATAAGGGAAACCACAGTTAGTTGCAAATG
>APFE031605895.1:29957-59043 GCA_000404065.3 Pinus taeda | reverse complement strand
TCATGCGAATCTGGTGGTAGCCTGAGCGAAGATCTAGCTTCGTGAAAAATTGAGCCCCATTGAGTTCATCCAGCAAATCATCAATCACTGGGATGGGAAATTTATCTTTGACTGTCAACTTATTGAGGGCCCTGAAGTCAGGACACATCTGTCATTCCCCATCTTTTTTGAGCACCATGACCACTGGAGATGAGTAAGGACTGATGCTGGGACGAATGACCCCTGCTTCCAAAAGTTCCTTGATGATTTTTTCTATTTTGTTCTTTTGGGTGAACGGATATTTGTATGGGTGCACATTTGGGGGTTGGGCCCCTGGAACCAAGGTGATGTTATGATCATGTTCCCCTCGCGAGGGTGGAAGCCCTTGAGGCTTGTCAAAGACCGGTAGATGGTTATTTAAAATCTGTTGCATCTCAGGACGAAGTGGCGGCTGCTTGGTTTTGACTCCCTGGATGGCATTAAATTGAGCTACCACTCCATGATTGCCCTTTTTTAACAATATTTCCATCCTATGCGAGCTTATGATAGAGGGGGCTCCCGCTTGGAGTCCTCGGAGGGTATGTGTGTGGTTGTTCTGCTTAAAACTCATATACAACTCCTGGAAATCCATTGTGATTGCCCCAAGAGTGCGGAGCCAGTCACTATTCTGCAGCAGTTTCCGCAGCTTCAGCCTTGAGGACAAGGCTAGTCTTAAGGGGGTGGGCATGTTAGGGTCCCACCCTAACCCTCTTATCTATGTAATGGGACCACGTCATAGTCAAGAGTCAATAAAGTCCATATTAATAATTGTAAGTGGTTAATCCGCAATTAATAGAGGAACACAGTTGTTTGAAATGGGCCGTAGTATTAGATAGATGGTATTAGTAATACGCGGTATTGGCCCGTGGTATTACACGTAGGAGTCATATATAAAGGATAGAAACTCCCTGCGGGGAGCATCGTGTCTTATTTTTGTAATCGAGCTCTGCCCTATTAGAGGTTGCCCCCTCGAAGAGGCAAGTGAACATTATTCTCTGAATAATAAAATCATTGCCATTCTGTGTTCTGGGTATCTTTTCTTCGCATATTCTGTGTTCTAGGTCTCTTTTCTTCGCATATTCTGTATTTGGGTATCATTTGCAGGTTAAGAGCATAACAGGTTTCTTCAAGTCTCCATCTAAAGTAGGTGTATGTTCTTTCTTAAACTCGTCTGGAAAGTATCCCTTATCAATCCTCCTGTAAGGATGGTAACAATGGCAATCATGATTCCTATTAGAACCAAAACTAGAATAATATTTGTATCCATCACCTCTCCTATCTAGAGTATCCAACAACCTGCCATCTCTCATTGTGTCCTCTCTATCCGACTTGTGACCATCATGAGGCCTACTGCCATATGCCCCATTAGTTTTGTCCTCCTGTCCATGGATGATCTGAAGTGGCCCCTGTTGCTACAATTCTGACAAAACCTAAAGAAGTATTGCATTAACCTCTTCTTTTTTTCTTGTGCCTGTATGATTTTTTCATTGTCCACCTTACAACTCCTTATTTCTTCCTGCAAGATTCTCAATGTGTCTGCTAAGTCAGAAGAGTTCCCAACACCATGTTGTTCATCTGATTCATAGGAAGAATCTTTGTAGTCTACCATCTTTTTATTCATTTTGATCTCTTTCCTACAAGGCATACTATGTCAGCTACACCAAATCACAATAAGCCAACGTACCTTAGCAAAATTTAGGGAGGATATCCCATCTGCAAGATCATCCAAATCAATGTAACACATGTATAACATAATCATAACAACATATATACATATAATACATAAGCATATAACCATGTAGCCATCAGTCTAGCTAGAGTCCATACAACAGCATGATCATATCAACTACACATACCATGACTCATGCATGACAACAACAACCATACCAATGTACACTGATAATATGCAGGCATAAACAACATGTGACCAATCATACACTCATGACGACACACTTCACAACAACAACATCCTCTTTGACATAGCGACATCATTCAATCATGACTGACACCATGCATACGCAACAAGCATATATACCACAAAGATGTTTAACACACGTGAAACCAACATGAATGCATGACCAACGCACATCGCCCATCCAGTGTGAGGGGTAAACCATGCTCTGACACCCCTCTGTAACACCCTCCTCCCACATCTACCGATGTAACTAACCAATGGGGTAAACATGTGACAAGAGGCTACTATGATGGGATTCAACCTCCTATGTGACATTAAGGAAGTGGAATCGATATAAACACAACATACAAACCTTCCACATCAACAAGGGGACTCCTAGGAACCATCCTAACCTCTCAGGTAACCATCCCCTGGGTCCCACTAAGATTTTAAACCAATTAACCCCCGGACACTCCCATGATATGGGTGATGCAGGAGCATCCGAGCGCCTTAATGAAAAAAAACTAGTGAAAGAAGACACGTGGACAACCAGGCCACCCGTGAACAAATTCAGTTAGTAAACAAATTTCAGTTAAAACTGAATGCATGTATAACAAGATATTAAGAATTCATTAGTGAAAAAAAAAATGTGCATGTGAGAGAGTGGAAGGAATAGGATATAATGTAGCTACGGAAGAATTTGTGATTAAGGCTGAGATGCCTTAAATTGTAACCAAGTTTGTAAATAATGAAAATGCGTCTTTGTAAATTCATATGGAGATGCGTCTTTTTGAATTTATGTCTATATATCTTTTGTTTGAATTGTTTGCCAGCGTTTTGTTTTATTTTCTGGAGCCATGGTTTCTTTATCAAACGGCTAGAGAGAATCATCTCACGTAGGTGACAACAGCAACAACGACTCCGATTCAGGAGAACGGAGATTGTGTGAACGTTGGGGAAAGGGCAGTGCCGACAACATTGTTTGCAGAAGGTTTTGGCACTGTGACAACTGTCTTTGCTAGGAGTAAGATCACATCATTCCCTTCTCCAAAGGTGGAGAGATGACAGTTGAGAACTGCCAAATTTTGTAGTCAAGGGTCAATCGATCTAAAGGGAACAAGATGGTTAAGGGAGGTATGAAAGAAGATGCTTTTATTTACAAGAGCCCGCACGATAAAGAAGCACAACAATGGTGCCTCAACAGTCTTATGAATGGGAGGAAGAAGAAGAGATTGAGAGGCATCTCCGATAGGCTTCGTGGGCCCATAACCCACAGGCCTCAAGAACGATTTTATTAGCGAAACGAGATTTCTGGTTCACCCCAAAATCTTGTCCTCATCAAGTGGTATCAGAGCGGGAAAATATTTCCTGCGGAAAGGAGTTTTTGCATATGAAGAAAGAAAAGGTACAGTTTTGCTGAAGATTTGTAAGCTTGAAAATTTTTAATTTATTTTGTGAAGGTGAGAATTGCAGCAAACCTAGAGCAGGAGTGCTCAATTGGTTCAAGAGGAGAGAACCAGAGGGATGCCAAAAGACTAAGCTCAGGAGAGAAGCTTGGTAAGACATCTTGTAGCAGGGAGGACATGCTATTGCAGGGTTTGGTTGCAGCTCACAGAAGACCATGAAGGTAGTTCCACTGACGAAGTGAAATAGTGGGTAGAATTGCTAAGGAAACGCATATGACCAAGAGGTCATAAATTTTGTACTTCGAGAGTCTGATGCAGGAGCATTCGAGCGCCTTAATGAAAAAAAACTAGCGAAATAAGACACGTGGACAACTAGGCCAACCATGAACAAAATTCAGTTAGTAAACAAATTTGAGTTAAAAATTCAGTTAAAATTGAATGCATACATAACAAGATATTAAGAATTCATTAGTGAATCAAGAAACGAGAAAAAAAAAAAACCTATGCGTGTGAGAGAGTGGAAGGAATAGGATACAATGTAGCTGCGAAGAATTCGTGATTAAGGCTAAGATGCCTTAAATGGTAATCGAGTTTGTAAATAATGAAAATGCGTCTTTATGAATTTATGTTTGTGTATCTTTTGTTTGTATTGTTTGCCAGCATTATTATTATTATTATTATTATTTTTATTTTATTTATTTATTTTCCTGGAAACATGGTTTCTTTATCAAATGGTTAGAGAGAATCATCTCATGCAGGTGACAGCAGCATCAACGACTCCAATTCAGGAGAATGAAGATTGTGTGAATGTTGGGGAAAGGACAGTGCCAAAAACCTCGTCTACAGAAGGTTTTGGTACTGTGACGGCTATCTCTGCTACGAGTAAGATCACATCATTCCCTTCTCCAAAGGTGGAGAGACGATAGTTGAGAACTGCCAAATTTTGCAGTCAAGGGTCAATCGATCTAAAGGGAACAAGATGGTTAAGGGAGGTATTAAAGAAGATGCTTTTGTTTACAAGAGCTCGCACGATAAAGAAGTGCAATAGTGGCACCTCAATAGCCTTATGAATGGGAGGAAGAAGAAGAGATTGAGAGGTGTCTCCGATAGGCTTTGTGGGCCCATAACCCACAGGCCTCGAGAACGATTTTGTTGGGGAAATGGGATTTTTGGTTCACCCCAAAATCTCATCCTCATCAATGGGCATGCATGCGTCTAGAGGGCCCTGGACGCTCCCACAACATGGTATGCCAACGTCCAGGGAATTTTTTGCTCCCGGGATTTGAGCCACTTTTTTAGGCCCAGGGCCCAGGGCCCATGTCACTGTCGAGAACTAGAATACACCTTCAAAACAACAAGATAATAATGGAATGGTGATACAAATGAAATTTCTTGAACAAGGGCTTGATTGGACCCCTACTAGCCATGACAGGCATTTCGTCAAACATATCACAAATATGTAATCTACAGGTGTAAAAAACAAATTTAAGTATAGGGGTTTCATACTTATCTGAGAATCACTAAGAAGCACTGTTCCTTTATGTCATTAGATGCATTATCATTTATTAGGTCATAAATACATTGTTCCTTCATTTACAAATCAAAACATGAGGAGAGCCATACCTCATCATTGTCATAGTACATGCTTATAACCAACATAATAACAATATAAATATCAAGGATACATCAGCCATAGGATACACATATAAACCAGTACAATACTCATGAATTAACAAGGAGAAATAACCTCATATTAATGATGCAAAAGCCAACCCGGGATGGGACTACCACGTTCCACTCGACCATTGAACGACTGAGCCAATTCTCTCTTTAGCCATTCACCCTGTGCCATATTCTAAGCAAGAATGTGAGACTCAAACCGAAAGAACCAATCAGGGCATCTTGAGGCTAAACCACCTCATCCTCATCAATAGAAACTAGACTTTACCACAATCCACACTGAATCACTATGCTAAAACAACAAACATGTAATAACAGGCTTTACCATGATCTCCACCAAATCACTAGGCCAAAACAAGCATGGATGCCACTAGATTTCTCCACCTACACAGTGAGGAATTTTCTTGTCTCCTAGTCTCTCAGGATTTACCGCATATCCCATCTTGAGATTATTAGGCCTGATTGAGAGCACCCACCTCTAGGCTTTACCGTATATCTCGTCATTCACCGGTCGAGAATTCTTGGGCCCAATGAGGCACACAATACTTGGATTTACCACAACCCATAGTCTAGTTCAGGGGTCACTGGGCCAGTGGCTTTACTGCAATCCACAGTCTGGTCCAGGGATCACTAGGCCATGTGTTCTTTCTTTCAGAGATCCACCTCACTTAGCTTTGAATCCATCTAACAATCCAGCTCAACTAAAACATGAGAACCCCATCACACCATGGCTATCGATAAATGGTAAGGCTAGGCTGAAAACACTGCCACACCTGACAAAACCCATTCCATAATAGCAAGGAACCACATGCAATACCATGCATGCCAAATCTAACAAGGAAAACACACATGCAAATCGATACCTGCAGAGAATATTGTTGTAGCTCCTGATCTTTCTCTTCCTTGCTTGTTCCTTCCTTTGTCTTGCCTTCTTTCCTTTCTTGCTCCAATGCTAAAGTACTCCAAGAAAGCTCTAAGTGTCCAAAAGTGAGTGAGAGAGAGAGAATAATGAGAGAGCTCCAAAACTGAACTGACAAAAAGGTTATAAACTGATCCTCAGAAGCCTTTTTTTATCAATTATGCCTCTATCTTCTTCATTTTCCGTTATTTTTCTTCATTTTCCTCCTCACATGCAACCCATGACCTTTCACCTTCATCTTCTCATAATTTCCATTATTTTCATAAATAAATGTGCCAAAAATGCCATTTTTCCTTTCCAAATCCTTAGCCATTACCTTTGCCAATTTCCTTAGCCATAATAAACCAAATAAACAACAACACTAGGATGTATTGCCCAACATTCAGCTTGGAATGAGTGTCCCATCAACCGTGGTCATTATTTTTCCTTTATTAACTTTTATTATATGGAATTTTTGTCACTGATGTTACAAAACCCCTACTAGTTGTTATGCTCCTATACCAATAGGTGTCATATTTCATGATTGACTGGTGAAATCCCAAATATGTTCATCCTTTCTCTACTGTAAAGGTTCCATACTTTGAGAAGAAATGAAAAAATTAAAAATGAAAAGAGGGTATGCCCTAAAAAAAAAGATTAAAGGGCAAAAAGAATGAATTGGTCAAAAAGAAAGAGAATGAACCCCAAAGAAGACCAGGAAAGTGTGTTAGTCCAAAGTGCCACTACTATGCTATTTTTCAGAGAATTTCATCATATGCACTTAGGTGACTTCTGTCACAGTTGATGGATGATCAAACAGCATAATCTTGGCTAGTCCATGTCTAAATTTCTTGTTTCAAGAATAGAGAATAAAATCTGTCCAAATAGTTCAAGCTTGGCAGATAAGTAGTTAGGTAGAGAAGCAAGGGTGCTCAACAATTAAATATGAGCTCCTGAAAGAAATAAGGGCAGACTTAGATAGGAGGGCAGCTAGAAGAAAAGAAGAGAGTAAGGGTTTGCTAGTTCAAATGCGCCCAAGGATAAAGGAAGAAAAAATGTTAGGTGTAATAGGCTAGGTAGGCAGTTTTGATGTTGCAGAAGCTGGTGTATAAGCAATTTTGTCTTTTGAAGATCATTCATCTCATGGATATCATAAAGTATCATGTCAACTAGGTGATCACAAAGCAGATGAAACATTACTAATTTCCCTTCTCATTTCCTCTCACAAAAAACAATTACTAACCTCCCCTCCGAGGACACTGAGATCTGCTCAGTGCTCCTAGTTCACTTCATTTCACGAAAAAGATTAAGTAAAACCCTGTTTTTACTTAGGCAAAGGAAGCCACATTTCTTGTGTAAAATGCTTTTCTTCCATTATGCTAAGTTTCCCAAACTTCATAGCTTGGTGTCCTTTCATCTCCCTAAGCCTAAGTTTTCACTTTTGACTTAGTGCTTTTTTGTTTAAACATATTTTTCATATTAACATATTGACTTTATTATATAATTCCTATATAAAATCTTTCCTCATCCCCGTACTATATACAATACATAAAAAACCCGAAATTTTAAATATCCCGACCCCCAGCTTATTATAGCCATATGCTAATGTTTTAAGGGGGTCCAAGGTTTATCCGAAACCTTATGAACAACCCTCCTCGCGCGCTCATTTATAAAGTTTGATTAACACCTGGTTAATCAATAGTCTAAACCCGCGACAGCCAATAGGAATTGTCCCGATACAATTAAACCATTGTTTATTACCCGATACCCTACGTCATAACCCTCCGTCCACTCCTTTCAGCGTCAACCATTGGATTTGGGCTTCCCCATCCAATGGCCCACAACGATATCGAAACCCCTCCAATGGCCGAAGATTAGCGCCCAATGAAAAGTGGTATTCCTGCCGTACCATGGGACGCGTGGCGCCCGCCCGGTGTCATCGCAGCCCCCCCCGCCCGAAACAACTTTTGTCCAAAAGCGGTGCAGGGAATACCATTTACCGCCCCCCGCCGAACCCCCGATGACGTCATCCGATGATGTCAACCCCATGTCACCACTGCCACCTCACCTCCATGTCATCTGCCACATCATCCGACACGTCATGTTCTGTACCCCGCTACACGACAAATATTACGTCATACTGACGTCACCCAGGAAAAGCGCCAAAAACCCGCCAAAGTCAAATTTTGTTAAAAAACTCGTGAAAATGTCATTTTCGCTCATTTTCACTTGTTTTCTCTGCACAACTATTGCATGTGAATTACGACGAAGCTGTCTCCAGAGCTCTAGTCCGCCACCCGCCCAGCCTAATCCGACATCCCACTCTGCAAATTCATCGTCCAAACCTGCAAATTACTCCAGTGCACCGTTAAAACATGTATTTACCTTAGCTTTGTTTCCAAACCCTGTGTTTTTGCTTTTTCTCTGCAAAATTGTACCTGTAAGAGCTAAATTCAAGGCAAAACATTCCAGAATTGCCATATCAAGACCTCTGAGGCTACTCTGTTACCCATTTTTCACCAAAAGCCTGCAAATTTCATTCCTCTCTGTTGATTGTAACAGGTGAGCTAAATTCAAATCGACTCTGGTCTAAAATTCCCAGAGAAATACCCCATAACTGTTGTTGTGTCTGTTTGTGCCACAAAACCCAAATTCTACTTTGAGAATCATAGAGAATTGAGCAAACATGGAAGCCCCTGCACCCATGGCCCTCAATATTGCGCCCCTCAATGCTCCACACAAAGAACTGGAATGGATACCTTTAGCTGACAGGGATTTCCAGATTAACGACTTAATTGGTGACAAGCCTCACCTCCAAGCATTTTGTGAAATTAGGAATAGCTACTGCAACAATGCCGATGTCTATGGAATTTGGGAGTCCAACATGCCCATGTACTACCTCCCTTCAGTTAATGTTTTCCCTGATCTCATCCACCAATGCCATGCCAATTATGAGCCTACTCAAAGGGCAGTGATGGCCCCTTCTGGAACTGTCCTCTTTCATATCACCCCTTAATCCATCAATGAGATGCTGCACTTCAAGCCAACTCAACCTTTGACTCCTCTTTCCATGGAATTTTTGCTTGACCAAGGAGCCAAATTACCCAGTTCAGAGATAACCAGATTAACTCAATTATTCATGAAACCAGATTACCAACACCGAGGCCCACCTCCTTATGTAGATATTTGGTTCACAGAAGCAGGAAAGTTCCTTGTCGACATAATATCTTACATCTTGGGATTCAAAACCAGTGAGTATGTAGATGAGACCACCTTGGTTCTCTTGTCCATTTTTACTCCAGGACAGCCCCCTGCTGTCAAGTATGATTATGCCACCTTCATAGCTGATAAGATCCATGAGCAATTCATGAGCCTGGACAGAGAAAGAGTGTTTAAATACACATCATACATATATCATTTGTTGTTGTACAATCAACTAGATATTTTTCAAATTCCTCTCAGAAAATTGGATTGCAAAGGAGAGACAAGGTCTGTAATCTTCTGGACCTCAGTGTTCCACCGTGTTAGTGACTCCCCTTATACCTACTGTGAGGTTATTGATTTATTCATACATCCAGCCTCCTCTTTATTAATGACAACTCCTCCTGTTAGACTTTCTGGTGAAATGCATAAAATTTTACAACTCTCCAAGAACTACAGTATAGGTGACTGGTACATGTACCAGAATCACACTGTAATCAGAATTTATGGCTGTGAACTGTGCCCCTACAAACTACCTAAATTTGTGCCTATGACACTGTTTGCACTGGAGTACTTCAGGCAGTTTATCCATGCAGACATAACCCACTTCTGCAAGGCTAAGAAAAAGGCACAGCTCAAAATAAGAAATCAACTGGGCCCTTTTATCTTCAATAAAAGAGAAGCCTCAGAAGAGGCTAATAATATTTTAGGGCACCAACTAAAGCTGAAACAGAGTTTCTATTGGGCACCATATGACTCTGATCATTTTATAAGTTATAGAAAGGTCAAAAATAACCTATCGCCATATGTTCATCACAAGATCCCTGAGATTCAACAGTATGTTAATCAACAAGAATGGATAGAAGGCACATTAGTTGAAGAAATTACTGAGGAAGAGAAATTGGAAAGAGCCATGAAAGAGCTTGAAAAAAAGCTTGACCTGGACTCTTTTGGACAGGTATCCTTCCAGCTGCCGTAGCACATAGGAGGTGACACATCTTTTGCTGGGACTTCTCAGCAGCCATCACAAAAGGCCAACATAGGGTCAGCTAAAGGTAAAGAGGTGATAGACACAGAGCAGGAAATGATGACAGACCAGCCAACTACATCAAAGGAACAAATCCAAGGGCAAGTCCCTTCAACACAGACAAAGGCACCTGAAATCCTTGCATTACAAACTCCCTAAATGAGGAAAGAGGCAAGAAAAGAGACAGAGAGGAAAGCACACCTGTAAGTGGACCAATAGAACAACCAGGGAAAAGAGGCAAAGATTAAATCCTCACTCTGAAGAGGAACTCTTGGAAGAAACAACAGGCAGCCTAAGAGGTGAGGGGATGACTGAACAACAAACTTCTCCAGTGATGGGCACATCAGCTACCTCATACCAGCAAGAGCTAGAGAGGCAGCAAAGTGTGGAATTTTCATCCACCAGGCCTCAAAGCAAGCAAGGTTCGGATATTAAGGGAACATTTACTGAAATAAAGGCAAAAAATGAGCCAATAATAATTCAACTTTATAATCAATTGCTCATAATGGCTCCCACTAATCAACAAAGGTTAATGTCAGCATATGACATTCAAGAAGGAAAAATGACTCTTAGTCATTTTAAGCCTAAAATGCAGCAACCACAATCAGCTGTTGATTATATCAAGACCAATCTGGAAGTTCTCTCCAAAGACATACATCCAATGGACCAGATTGAATTGCATAAGAAAACCGGAGAAATGGTGTACTCCACCTTGGCAGACAAGGCATTATTAGCTCACAAATTGTAGAATTCATTGCACAACACCTCTGCCCAATTAGAGTTGGAAAAGGCTTCTTCATTAGCCAAGGAGAACAGGATCAAATCCTTGGAAGAAATTATCATTGAGCTGGGACATGATCCCAAGGATGCCAAGGGCATAAAGGCATTGATAAAAAAGAAGGAAGAAGATATTGCAGCCCTCAAAAAGCAATTAAAGTTGCCAATTATGATGCATCCACAAACCACAGAGGTTGTGCAAAAAAAAGAAGAGGAAGACATAATGGATTTGCTAATGAAAATGAATCAAAGACTAAATGAGACAGAGCAGGAATTGGAGAAGGCATTACAGGAAAAGCAGGGAGTGTCGAACTCCTAGCCATCTCAAATAGCTCCAACAACTACAACCACTCCTCCTACAGTTACAACAACAGTACCTCCCACTGTCCCAACAACAAGTACATCAGCCACAGATACTTCAGCAACAACAACAACAACAGCACCAAGTACCAGCATGAGCATAGAAGAGCTAATGAAGGCAATGAAAGAGTTAGAACTCCAAGTGTCAGAGCTAAAAGAGGCCAAAGAGAAATTGGCTAAACTAGAAGTGAGTTATGATAAATCAAAAATGACTGTGTTAGAAAGAACAAGAGAGGTAAAAGCATTGGAAAACAAGGTAAGATCCTTAGAAAAGGATCTTTCTCTTCACAAACCTCTAGCAGAAATTAAAAAGATCTTGTGGACTAATATTGGGCAATCCATCACTGATCAATGGAGATCAATACAAACAATCCATGAGCAAATTGACTTGATAGTACTAGCCCAAGTAAAGATTCAAAAGGCCAGGACATTATTGGGACACATGCCCGAACAGGCCAACAGGTTAATACACTTTTTAAATACCCACACCAGTGAAGAACTAGCAACACTGGAAACCAGAGACAGGACATGCACCATTCAAACAGTCAAAAGAGTTCTGACCATGAAGAACTTCATACAAAATCTGGAGAGGAAGTGCCAGGACATGCAAGTGGGGATAAATGCTTTTACAGAGAAGTTTACAGTTTTGCAGGAAAAGGGTCTGCCCAGTTTATTAACCGATGATCACAAACTGATGACACAAGCAAATTATGCTCACAAGGTGAATATCTATGTTGCAAATCAAATCACAACCTCATCAAGCGCTTCAGAAGAAAGAGCACTCCCATCAGGACAGAGCCTGTATGACAGTTTGGAAAATCTATTTTATATAGAACATGAAATAAAACATCTTTCCACAGTCCAGCCTGATTTCTTCATATACACTGATGCTGATGAGACTTTAAGGAAATTGAAAAGACATCAGTTACCATGAGACCAATGGTGGCAAAAAATGTTGGAGATTTTATAAACATATCTTTAATTTCTTTTTACAACTTTGGAAGGTTGAAATTTGGTACCACACGCCATAAAGAAGAAAACAACAGGGAACGAGAATCAAGCTCGAGCAACAGCGTATTAAAAACGGTCCAGATACAACCGAGAAAGCCAGGGCAACAGCGCAGGATATCAATAGAAGACAACTACCAGTCGACTCACTGAGCTTGAAAGTCAACATATCTGACCAATTGAAGCAGCCAACACAACAACAATTACTTCTTCATTTATTTCTCCATGCTTTCAAGATCATTTATTTCTCTTCGTGAAGTTGGTAGAATGAGTTATTGTTAGATATTATCTCATTCAGATATTTTGTAAACACTTTTTTGTATAAATACCTCCCCAAGTGGAGTATTTAGGGTTGGTTGGTGATACATTTCTGGAACTACGCTATAATTCTGAAAACTCTTCTGAATAAAAGGTTGTTGGAATGCGTTGTTGCTGAACTCTCTGGTTATGGAATTGATGGCAAAGGACTATGTTGCAGAATTCTCGAATTACTTCATGAATCAATAAGTCTTTCTTACTTGTGTTTTCAGTTTCTATGTCTTATATATCATACATGTTTCATATTCTAAATAACAAGGAAAAAGAATAACCCAGAACTTGCTTAACTGCACTCTGTGTTCAATCTCTGTCATTTTTTATGTTTTCTTCAGAATTAGCATAAGCAGGAATTCTTAACTGCTCCTGTTTCCCCTGGTTCTTACATTTTGAATTTAGCTAAGGAATTATTAACTTCTCCCTGGCAATATTCATCCACTTTCCCTCTGTCAGCATGATGAAGGATTCTCAGTTTCCCTTCATCCCCTAACCCCATCTCACCTGATTTCAGTTTACAATTTGTTTCATGGTTGATTACCTTGCTCTGTAGTACCATCCTCTATCAAAGAAACCATATCCAGCAGTTCATCTTCATACACTCCATTAGCCCAATGGACTGAACTTCTCATATTTACACCCCTGTTCTATTGAACACCACCATCCAAAACTCAAAACCAAACCCTTGTACTTCATAACTAGCCTAACAAACTTTAAATCAAAGCTAAATTATAAAGAGAGAGCCCTCTCTAGATGCAGATTGGCTAGAACCTGCATCTAAAAGATTGGTCTGTGGTTACCTCGGCCGTATTCCCTCCTTAGAATTTTCCTGGGGAACAACCTGAGTGATAACATCATTGGCGACTCCACTGGGGAATTGAATGATTGTTTGTTACTGCTATCTATTTTCTAAAGCTACAAATGGAGCCTGAGGTTAGCCAGGTAGCCTTTGAAATTGTTTTTGCTATGCAATTACAGGAGTAAATAAAAGTTGCTTCAGTCTATCTCCAGCCTAGTTTTAGGCTTTAAACAATTGTCTCAAATACCTGATCAGTCCCTTGCTTCAATTTTTTTTAGGAAAATTCAAAGATTCTCATTAAAACTTCCTAGAAACATATTGTTAAAAAAATTGTATTCTTCAAATATATCAAGGAAAAACCAAAATATGGTCAGAAGTTGGCTCCAAAGAAGAAGACCCGTTATACCAGATCAAATCCAGATCCAAATCCTCCACTAATCTTTGAAAATCCTAATTTGATCCCTAAGAACCTTAGGAGCCGAGAGAATCAAGAAAATTCTGCCGATTTAAACCTTAATACACCTCAGCAGAACCCTATCCAAACTGAGCTCACTGCTGGAAGATCACCAGTCCTATCTTCCATTACTGTTGCTTCACCTAGTTTACCATCAGCACTCCAAAACATCTTTTCTACTCCCTCATCTACACCACATATTTCAATTGTTATCCCTGCTCTTCCAGTTGTTGCACTTATCTCTGCAAACATGGAAAACCGATATGCTCCCCTGTAGTTACCCGCGAATCCAGGGGCCATGCCTCAAGATTACCAAAGCAAAATAATCTATTTTGATGGTGCTGGTACGTACACAGCCCAACAACATACAAAGAAAATGACAGACTATTTTGAAAATTATGAGATTGATGATGATGATGTCATAATGAAAATTTTGTCCAGAGCTTAACTGGTGATGTTAGGACTTGGTTTAGGGCCCTCCCTGCAAATACAATTGCTGATCCACAAGCCCTTTATCGGACTTTCCTAAACAAATGGGAAAAGAAGAAGGATCCCCTACACATATTATCAGAATATGAGAACTTGAAAACAGGTCCACAAGAAAGTGTCCAAGATTACTGTGCCAGATTTAATAATGTGTACAATGCTATCCCTCAGAATATCAGACCTCCTCCAGACCTGGCCTTGATAAAATTCCCTGATGGATTTGACTCTAACATGGCTTACCAGCTTAGGGAAAGAGCTCCTCCAAGTTTGGAAGACATGCAGAGTATAGCTGTTAGTGTAGAGGCCAATCTGATTTCTAAAAGAAATCGAGCTAGAACTGAGAGAAGAACAACTTTTAAGGAAGAATGTTCTACATTTGAACAAAAATTAGATGCAATCATTAAAGGAATGGATAGACTTGGGGACATAGTAGAAACCATTGAGAGGAAATCATCCTGGGAGGGCCAACCAAGCAACACTGCAAGAAATCCAAATTTTAGAAAAAATCAAAACTCTAACACTGGAAAAGCTGGTCCAGACCAAAGCATTAGGCCACCATTTCAAGAAAACTATGCTGAAGCCTCAACTTCTATAGAGCCCATGGAAGATACTCAGATAAACTTAATGGGTCTCAATAGCGGGCAACAAATTTTCCTAACCCAAGAAGACCAAGAGGCCCACACTTTAGGTCAGTTTCAAATTCAATCAGGGGAATCCTTTGATTTTAAGGAAGGGTATGACACAACTGTATATGAAGGCCATAAACATTATAACTTGAGAATTAGGAGAATAGATATCTCTGATGACAACAAGCAGAAAGAAACCAAACAACCTATCAAAGCCAAAAACAAGAACTCTTCTACACAAATCCCTCCTAAGACAATTCCCAACTCAAACAGCCCAACTATTCAAGATGTTACAGATGGTCAAGAACATGATAAACAGTCTGCAACTCCCTTTCCTCGCAAAGAAAATGCAAAGGAACCTCCTGAAATTGATTTTGAGGTGGACTCAACTCATAATAACACTCCTGATAAAGAAAAAAGCATTGAAAACACAACAGAAAAAGAAAGCCTTGCTCTCGAAATGCAAAAGTTCAGACAGAAAAACCTTTTAACCTCGAAACCGAAATAGGCAAATTGAAGGTAGCCATTCCGTTGTCCGAATTGGCTAAACATGATATCTATAGACATCAAATCAGCAGATCACTACAAATTTCAGAGCACAAAGATGCAGTGAATGTCTTAGATGACCAACCAGAATTAATTTTTGGTCCTGAAGTAAATGGCAAATCTGTAGATAGAGGTGTTCCTCCTTTCTATGTGAGTCTGAATATTCATGACAAAGTACTTCACAATGAAATGTTTGATTCTGGGGCCTCTCACAATTTGATGCCCAAATCAGTGATGGAAAAATTGGAACTAGACATAACCCGGCGATACAAAGACCTATTCTCATTTGATTCTAGCCAAGTTAGATGCCTAGGATTGATTAAAGATCTATGTGCATCATTGGTACAATACCCTACCAAGACAATTCTAATGGATGTAGTAGTGGCTGATATCCCACCCAAATATGGAATGTTATTATCTAGATCCTGGGGTGCCAAGCTTCAAGGCTCTTTACAACTTGACATGTCCTATGCCACCATATCAGTGTTTGGTCAGCCAAAGAGGCTATATAGAGAAACTTTGATGAAGTATATGGTTAGCAGCCAAGAGAAGCCCCAAAATTTTCCCATTTATTCCATGCATTCTGATATGGAGTCTTTCATCCTATTCAATACTGAAATTTTCCCTCCAACTGATAACAAGGTTTTAATATCAGCACAAGAAAAGGTCATGAATGAAAAATCCAATGTTCAGATTCAAGAAATTTCTGTGACCAATGATAATATAGATACACAGTGGAAACCACATGAAACTGAAAATCCAAATCTGCCTACTAAGCAAAACTTTGAAACTCCTAATGCTAGCTGTAATCAAGAAATCCTATGGTATCTAGAGTTTGATGGATCTGTTAATAAGCTAGGAGCAGGGGCAGGGATTTGGATACATAATATGCAAAATGACCATGCTGAAGGACATGCATACAAGCTGAATTTTAGATGCAAAAATAACATGGCTGAATATGAAGCCCTGCTGCTAGGACTCAAACTGATCAAAAGCCTAGGGGCATCTAGGTTATCAATTTTGGGAGACTCGGATTTGGTTATTCAACAAATGAGAGGAACTTTCTCACAAATGACCTCAGGTTAAGGGCTTATAGAGGGGCAGCAATTGAAATACTCAATACCTTTCTAGAATCACAACTTACCAAAATTCCAAGGAACCGCAATTTGCATGCCCACAGTTTGGCAACATTTGCCAGTACTTGTAAGCTGCCATTTGGGCCTTCTCATCATTTTACTTTTGCAAGAAGGCTAGAATCAAGAAGGAGACCATCGTACCTTATTATCCCAAACAAAATGCTGTAAGCTGAAAGGAGGAGTAGGATTGTCATGGAAGTTTCCTTAGCCATGTTGCATGATCAAAAGTTTCCAAAGTTCCTTTGGAGAGAAGCCACTAACATAGTGGTATATGTTCAAAAAAAGATTCCTCATCAAGCCTTGGGTGACATGACTCTTGAATAAGTATTCATAAGTATCAAGCCTGATGTTTTTCATTTGATAATATTTGGCTATCCCATATACTTTCATGTGTCGAAGGAAAAAAGGAACATGCTAGAAGCTACTAGGAATAAAGGTAGGTTTGTTGGATATTGTGAAAATTCTAAAGCTTATAGAATATATATGTCTGGTCAAAGGAATATATAATTTAGGAGAGATGTGACATTTGATGAAGATGCTTCCCTTGGGAAAGCAAGGGACACTCCTCCTCCTACCAATGTCGAGAAGGATGATGATATTCTAGGAGGACCATATGTGCCTGAACTTGAGAATGAAGTTGTTGGTGATCCTTTGAAAGATATGGACCCCTTGGATCCTCCTCCAAGTGACCCTTGTGCCAGGAAAAGGCCTCTATGCCTTCATGACACCTTACAAGATGTTGAGAGACATTCCATTGTTAGAGGAACCCTAAGGGAAAGTGAGAAGCCATGCCGATACCAGGGCTATGTGGTAGCTATGAGCTCCATCATACAGGCTGAACCTCCCACCTTCGAAGAAGCAGTGAAAGAACAATTATGGAAGGATGTTATGGTCGAACAATATAATGAATAACGATATATGGGAAGTAGTTCCAAGGCCCGAAGGGCGTTGAAGAATGTAACTAGGTTTGGTCTTCATAATTGTATTTGAGTCACAATGAAATGTATTTATCAAAATAAAGAAAAATAATTTATTATTATTATTGTTATGACTTATTAAAGCACAGGTTTCATGTTTAGGTCAAAGTACCCATTGAGGACTTCTAGGTTTGTCTTGAGTCATTAGAGTCATTTTCCATTTAAAGAGACCCTTATTGTGCTTTTGAGCCATGTAAAAATAATTAATACACCAAGTCGACCCTTACCTGATCAAGTCAGCCTACATGAGGGTAATTCAACCTCCAGAAAAGGGTATAAATTCAAGCAGTTTGATTCATTTGGAGGACACTCACTCACACGTTTGATATCCAAGAAGAGGAAGCAGAAAAAGTGCGAAATTGTAGAAGGAGGAGGAGATTTTCTAGAAGAAGGAAGATCAAAGTTTAAGGGTTTGTCTCTCTCTCACTTGTGTGCATTTACTAGGCTATTTGCTGGAAGGATGAACATTATGTTGGATCAAAGTTTCTGTTGGGTCGATTTTTTTGCTGGGCTACCGTTGAGTTGAATGTTTTGTTGGGTTACTGTTGGGTTGAATTTTTTGTTGGGCTACTATTGAGTCAAAGTTTTGTTGGGCTAATGTTGGGTCGAAGTGTTGCTAGGTCGAAGCTCTGTTGTTGCATCTAGGTCAAAGTTGTTGCTATAAGTTTATCATCTGTAGAGGAAGGGAAGGGATGCATTGATGGTAGGAGGAAGTTTGTTTCTAGGTCAAGGAATCTTGGATCATCTCGTGAAATTATTAAGGAAGAGTTGTTGACTGGGTTTTCCCCTAGATAAGGGTTTTTCCCTAGCTGTCTGCCTATATTTGGTGTTTGTTATTATTTTGGTAATTACTTGATGAACTAAAGTAAAATAAGTACATAATAAAGTTAATAATATCATAATAATATCACAAGTAGTTATCAACATAAATAAAATATTTTTGCCTTTCTAATTCTCTAACATGGTATTAGAGCTAAGGTGAAGAAGGAGGAAAAATGTAGCTTGAAGATCTATTGAAAGGAGAGTAAGGAGTTTTAAGAATTTTGAATAAGGGTCATCAAAAGGGTCATATAAGAAGTCAAGCTTACCATCTCCAAGGACAATTTATAACTCAATGAAGGGAGAAAACAAATTAGAAGGAGCATCCAACTACAGGGCATGGAAGAAGAGGATAAACCTCATCCTCGAGAAGAATAAATTCTTGGAGCTAGTCAAAGGAAAAGTAAAGAAGCCTACAAATGAGTCAAGTGATGCAGAAAAGGAAAAGTTCAGAGAAGCCGAGATATTAGCCATGACACTAATGGTGGTTTGACTAAAGGATAACCTCATCCCATATATATCCAACATAGATTCCACTCAAGAGATGTATGAGGCATTATCCAAATTATTCATAACAAAGAACCTTGGTCAAATAGCAAGTCTTTAGAATGAACTGAGATCAACAAATATGACAAAGGAAGACATTGTGGCATCCTTCTTTATGAGAATAGATAGAATCATATATGAACTCGAGGAAATCGATGAGATAGTACCTGAAAAGGAAGTTGTAATTACTACACTTCTAGGATTACCAACATCTTGGAGTGCCTTTTCATCAGGTCTCAACAGTTGGAAGGAAAATCCTACATTCGAATAGTTATGGAATGCACGCATTCAAGAAGAAGTCAAAGTTTATCTAGTAAGAAACAAAGATAATGAAGAGGAGAAAGTTTCAAATGCTTACTTAGCTCATAAAAAGAACAAAGGAACCTTTAAGAAGTCTAAAGGGCCTAGAAGGAAGATAGACCTATCCAAAATTGAATGCTACAATTGTCACAAGATGGGTCACTGTAGAAGCGATTGTCCTCATAATACGAGGAATCGAAAGAGAAATAGGGATCAAGCAAATGTTGTCGAAGAAGGATCTCAAAAGAAGAAAAACACCGAAGAATCAGAAATAAAGGACTTATACTACTAAGTTCCTCTACTCTAAGTTTTTGAATTGTTTGTATTTTGATTTTTAGTTCTTATAGGCTTAACACGCTCTGGAAAAACATTGTTGAATTGTTTTATTAAAGTTATAGGTATCCCTCGAGATTGGATTAAGAGGGATCCCTCACCATTTTTCCAAAGATAAGTATCTTACTCGTATTATATTTTATATTTAGTTTTCCTTTTATTATCTAAATGTGTTCATACTAGATGCTAATAACATTTATTTTTATATTTTCCTTGTTAGAAAAAGCTTGTTGATATGCTCAAGGGATATGGAGAATATCTCACAAGAAAAAGCATTGGAATTGATGTCCTATAAAATTTGTCTAGAAAACAACTAAAAGGTATGTTTTAGATTGTAAGTTGTGTTCTCTTTAAGATAAAGGTACATTCATTCATTCTAAAATGAATATGTTTTACATTACTAACAAGTGTTATGTATAGGACCATTGAATCTTAAATATTCTCGTTTGGGTGATTAATATTTAGATTGAATCTATCCTCATTAAAATCATTATGTTTGTGGAACCCTAAAAGGTTCTATGTAAAACCCTAACCTAAGGGTATGTTAATGCTAATGTGAAAAACCATAGTATACTCAGGGTTACTGATGAAATATAGAAAATAATATTCTTTTGATGTTTGGGGTTTTGATGGTAATGTTATGTTTGGAGTTTTAGTATTGTTATGGAAACCCTAGTCCTTTAGGGTTGGATGGTAATGTGTTCCTAGACCTTGAGGTCTTGGTAAATTAGGGTTTATGAGTAAAACCTTTATGTATCAAGAGTAAGCTCCTAGGAATGAAACCCTAGGCATATGTTTGTCTGTTTGATCAAAATCTTGACCTAATCAAGATCGTTATATGTTTGACTTTAAATGTATTGATATTTGTGTCTTGGGTTTACCTAATGAATATTGTTGTGATAAGCTTCTGCTTGATTATGAAATCCTAGATATATTTGCTAACCAAAATTGTTGATGTTCATAAAGTACTAAGGTTTGTAACTAGGCCCCACTAGAATTTTGATATTATAGAATTTGATGTGATGATAAAATATAGGGTTTACAAAAAGGTTGGTCATATTGTTGGAACCTTATATTGTGTTGTTATTGGTTTTGATTGTTGAAGCTTGGTGTCCCATGTATGAAATCCAGGGTTTGCATTAAATCCTATTAGAAGTCTAACATATGAATTCTAAAGTTGTTGGATATGTTGTAGAACTATACTTGTTTGAATTGCTTCTAGGGTTTTCAATACATTATAGTATAATATGTCATATCTTTGAAAGAAATATTGAGACCCTAGATATAATAAATATTGTTATCTTAATTGAGTTGCTTGAAGTCTTGATGATGAAATCTAGGGTTTATGACAAAACCCTAGCAAGAAGTTGAAGTATAAAAGTATTTTTCTCTTGTTGATTATGAACCTAACTAAGTTTAGGTATTTTATGTCTAAAGTAAAAAGCTTCCATTATTATATGATTATGATATAGTTAAGTTATTGCTTCTATATATGTATTTGGTTGTACTTTCTATCTAAGTTGTGTAGGTACATAATCTTCAAGATGTTGAATATATTCATAAGTAAATTTGATTTGATTGATAAGCACGAGGAAGGAAGTTCTATGAATAATGATGATCAAGATGACTATGATGAGAAGGATGGAAGACATGAAAGATTCTCCGATGTCATAGAAAGAAGTTGATCTACCTAAGTTAAGAGGGAGCCAATATAAAAGGAAGGATATTTCCCAAGTTGAGAGAGAGGGCATATTATAGTCATGATGGATACCTTTAAGAAATTGGAGAATAAATATTGAAGTGCTACTGGAAGAATGAAAGTTGGATTCCATTATTGCTACATGTGAAGTAGGAAAGGAAGCATGATTGAGGAATCTTCTGTCAATATTTGTTTGGGAAGCCTCTGAGTCCTAATGGGATAAACTGTGAAGCAATATCAAGATGTTGAAAGACCCCGAAGGTTTGTGTTTACTCATAAGTATTTGAAAGGTTGTTACTAATTGGGGTTGTGACTATTCAGGTAGATCTCTCGAATGTTTTAGAAATCATGCGTGAGGTTATCGATCTATTTGATCAAGATAGATTTGATGTGTTGAGGCATTGTGTGTGTAAGATGCCTAAGAAGACATCTGGCCGACATATGTGTTGATGTCTAGTTCTCGAAGTAGTAGGGAGGGTGGCATTGGTCATAGAGCTTTGACCTTGCATTACACACCTAACTCCCTGGGTTGATGGTTAGCAAATAAGCCTAATGGTACCTAGAGATGCTGAAAGCTTTAGTCCATCTTAGTCCCACCTGGAGAGATTTCCTAGTCAGGAATCTAGACTGTGGCACCGTAAGTGCCTAAAATCTTCATGGTTGATGTGTTTTGAGATCTTCATGTACTTATGAATACCTCCCTAATTAAGAGGGAGTGTTGAAGAATGTAACTAGGTTTAGCCTTCATAATTGTATTTGAGTCATAATGAAATGTATTTATCAAAAGAAAGATTTTTTATTTTTTTATTATTACTGTTATGAATTTTTAAAGCATGGGTTTCATGCTTGGGTCATCATGTTTTAGGTCAAACTCCCCATTAAGGACTTCTAGGTTTTGTATTGAGTCATTAGAGTCATTTTCCATTTAAAGAGACCCTTCTTAGGAATTTGAATCATGTAAGAAGAATTAATATTGAGTAAAATAAGCCATTTGTCACCTCCACACCAAGTCAGCCCTTACTTGATCAAGTCAGCCTACATGAGGGTAATTCGACCTCCAGAAAAGTGTATATACAAGTAGTTCGATTCATTTGTTGGACACTCACTCACAAGTTCGATATCCAAGAAAAGGAAGCAAAAAAAGTGCAAAGTTGCAGAAGAATGAGGAGATTCGCTGGAAGGAGGAAGATCGAAGTTTCTGGGTTTGTCTCTCTCATTCATGTGGATTTACTGGGCTATTTGCTGGAAGGATGAAGATTATGCTGGATCAAAGTTTCTGTTGAGTCGAAGGTTTTGCTGGGCTACTATTGGGTTGAAGTTCTGTTGCTACATCTAGGTCGAAGTTATTGTTGGAAGGTTATCATCTACAAAAGAAGGGAATGGATGACTTGGTGGTCAGAATAATTTTGTGTTTAGGTAAAGGCGTCTTGGATCATCTCGTGAAATTATTAAGGAAGAGTTGTTGACTGGGTTTTCCCCCGACTGTTTACCTACATCTGGTGTCTGTTATTATTTTGGTAATTGCTTGATGAACTAAAGTAAAAGAAGAACATAATAAAGTTAATAAGATAATAAGAACATCACAAGTAATTATCAACATAAATAAGATCTTTTTTTCTTTCTGATTTTCTAACAAAGGCAAGTCTTTTTTGACTTCAAAATGAGTGTACAAGATTGAGCATGGTGCTGATGGAAGTATCGAGAAATACAAGGCGAGGTTCATGGCTAGAGGTTTCTTGCAGAAAGAGGGAGAAGATTATGATGACATATTTGCACTAGTTTCCCATTATACTACTATTCGATCTATTGTGGCTCTTGCTGCTAGCGAGGGGTGGACACTTCACTAGATGGATGTGAAGATTGGATTTCTTCATGGAATATTAAAGGTAAAAGTATATGTACAACAACCGTAGGGTTTTGAAGTGCATGATAGAAAGACTCATGTTTGCAAGCTGAAGAAGACACTCTATGGATTGAAGCAAGCCCCTAGAACATGGTATGCCCATATTGATAGCTATCTGGTGAAGCTTGGATTTACAAGAAGCAATGTTGACCTAAACCTCTACTTCAAAGTGGTCCAAGCTATGCCCCTTATTTTGGTTTTATATGTTGATGACTTATTCTTGATAGGTGGTGAGCCTATGATTCTCAAGTGCAAGAGGGAGATGGCTTTTTAGTTCGAAATGAAATACCTTGGATTGATGCATTACTTTATGGGCTTAAAGGCGTGGCAAAGGCTCGGTGAGATTTTCCTTTCACAAGGAAACTATGTTGTGAAACTTTTGGAAATATTTGGAATGGTGGAATGTAAGTTTATGGCCACACTGATGGAGATGAACTTCACGAAGTTATGTGGAGATTTTGTAGGATTTGACTTGGATAATCCATCTAAATATCGACAATTGATTGGGGAATTGATGTTTTTTGTGAACACTCAACCAAACATATATTTTTCAGTTAACACTGAGTCAATTTATGACCGAGCCTCTACATGCACATTGGGTCACTGCTAAGGATGTGTTGAGATACTTACATGGGACTATTAATCTTAGATTAAGATACAATACTAGAGACGTGAGACTACATGGATACACTGATGCTGACTAGGACAAAAATGTTATTCACAGGAAGAGCACTTCAGGATGCTATTTTAGCTTGGGATCTGCAATGATATTTCAGATGAGCATGAAGCATAAGTCCATTTCCCTTGACACAACTGAGGTATAGTATATTGCTACTAGCATGGCTAGCTATGAGGCATTATGGTTGAGAAAGTTATTTGGAGAGTTATTTGAGTGATTTTTGGATATGACAGTGATATATTGTGACAATAAGAGTGGGATCCAACTTTCATAGAGTCCCATATTTCATGACAATTCCATGCACATAGAGATCATATATCATTATATCCATGATATGTTGTTGAGAGTTTCAGTTAGGCTTCATCACATTTCAATTGATGAGCAAATTGTAGATATTCTTACCAAGGCTTTGACGAAAGAGAAGTTCTTGATCTTCAGAGAGCAACTTGGATTGGTGGATGTGACACTCTTGGGTAGGGTCTTGGTTGATCAAGGACTCTAAGCTATGCTATTCCCCCCTGTCTGAGCTCCTAGAGAGAGGAATTGAGTTGGAGAGCTCATGGGGTCGAGGGACCTAATTGAAAATCGGATACTTGTGATCATTATCTATTATGGTAAGTGGTGTCCTGCCTATTTTCACAATAGGATGTGTTTGATCCTTAACTCCAATAAGTGGTATCTCCCCTACTATCGAGTATGCCCCGATATGCATTCTACCCACAAGATGGGCTTGTTGGAATTTCCACCCATCAGGCCAATGGGTGAGGAAAACTTGGATGTTTGTGCGGTCCTTACCTATGATAAGTGGTATCCTCCCCAAGTTTTAGGATGCAAGTGTTCTACCACTTGGATCTTGAGGGTCAAGGTGGGAAGATCAATAGACAATAGGATGAGTGCGATCCTTAACTCCTATGGTAAGTGGTATCCTACCTATTGTCTTGATCAATAGGATGAGTGCGATCCATACCTCCCAAGGTAAGTGGTATCCTTCCTATTAACATTGGATATAGGGTGGTAGCTAGACCTCCCCTATGATGGTTATTCTTCTTTAGATTCAAGAGTGTTCAATAAATGAGCATAGATGAGTATAGATGAATCATGATATGATACAACAATGATGATGTCTGGACATTTGAGATAAGATTCATGATGCAATTGGCAATTATTCCCTAGCTGAGAGGGAGTGTTGAAATTTGGTAGCTCAGGGAGAAATTTCCTCCTTTGGGAAGACTCCCTCATCTAGAGAAGCCCCTACTAGCCCTTGGAAGAATTTAATTTGGTTAAGGAAAAATATTATTTTTAATGTGAAACCCACATGTGCACAAAAGTGTAAGTGAGTCTGGATAAGGAAAAGCCACCTCGTCAACCACATATAAATAGACTAAATGCCACATCACTTTGGAGCATCATCATACATCACATATTCTCTCTCTTGATTTGATTGGTTTGTACAACTTTAAAAATTGCAGGTTGGTCTCACACGTATGAAGGAGAGAGAGTCATTTTTTTTGGCTAGATTTATCTTATGTTTTGAGGCTTTGACCAACGTTGACTTTTTGGACTTGGAGCATGGTTTGACTTGGTTTGAATTTGATTTTACGATCTGCTTGGAATGCCGAGTTGACTGAGAGGTTGACCAAACTTGTTTATGACATTTTGACTAGCGTTGACCAAGATTGTGGGAGTAAGGTTTTCAGAGGTCAAATTTTGAATTTGACCATATTTGGAGACATTATTTTGGGTTGACTTTGACCAACAAAGGAGGTTACATTTTCTAACTGTTGACCGAGCTATTTTGGAGGTGGTTTGACCGTTGACTGGTTAGGGTCGCTATTGTTGTTGACTTTGACCAGAATTGTAGATTTGACTTATTGACCAGATTTGACTTTTTAGCTCATCCTTTGATAGGATATTGATTATTGATTTGGTTAGTCAAGGGCTTGACCCTTTGACTCATTGTAGATGAACTTGAACATTGTATCTCTCTGTTGAACATTTGATGACAATCTAATAGAAGAAGAATATTGAAAGGGCTTCCCCCTTGTGGGGTTCTTCCTTGGTTTTTGGCCAATTATTATGTCGCTCTTGCTCTTGGTTGTCTTCTATCGTGCATTGGATTATTGTTCTATCTACAAATGCTTATTGCTACTGGAATATTGAATTATATTGGATAAATTGATTGTTAATTTAAGAAGAATTGATATAAATGATTGTGTTAAGCATAAGACACTAGAAAATTAACAAATTTGACTTGGCTCAATGCATTCACCTCCTTGACTTGGTTGAGGTTTCCCCACTGTCTCAAGGAAGGTTGTATTTCTCCTTATACCCACAGTTCCAACACTGACCCAAGCCCTCCACAATGGTTGATCCATCCCTTTCTTATCACATAGTTGCTAGATGTGGGCATTCCAATCCCTATCCTTATACATAGTCACTTGAGAAAACAAAAATGACTTCACTTAGTTTGATTTCAATGAAAACCCTCCTAGCAATTACATGACATGAATAATGGAGGTTATTTCTTCTTAATTGCCTATTATAGTACTCCTAAGAACTTGAGCAGACTTTGGCCTACCTATAAAACAATGTTGGGATCACACATTAGAGAAATTTTGAAGTCTAAAATGGGCCTCCTAAGGCATATTATATAATAATAGTGGAAATAATAAAATAATATTAGATTACATCATCACATTTTTGAGGGAAAAAAGAAAAAACCACTTTTTCAACTTATATTCCTTCTTACACTAAAGCCTTTGCTCAACAGCTGTGTCCTTTCTCACATGTTGCCACAATCCAAATCCCCACTCGTCCGCCCTCTTCCTACACTCACAGGTCATTGGGTTGATTGTAGATTCCTACCTTAGACTTAATGAGTGCGATCTTGCTTTATTATCCCTTGCAACTACACAACTTCCAAACAAGGTTGCCAATAGATTAAATGCAGACCTCTACATGATTGATTAATTAATTTAGGCTTGCGTCTTGGACATGGGGGTCTCGGGTCTCTTGATCAAGCAAATCGAATCCATTGAGCTGTTAACAAGCTTAACGTCTTCATGATTAAATTCGATGAGATATCCATGTGATCCCTCCTCTAATCTGGCTAGGGTGGATGATCGTCCACCAAAACTAGATTTTCTTCCAAGGGTTTTTCTTTGAGGAAGTTGTGAGATACTGAGCTCTCCAATCCAATCTCGAAAAAGTGCAATGCATAATCCTTGAGCAAAGCCTATTTCCCTCTTTAAAACTACCTTTCCTTTGTTTTCCCCCTCTTTTCCAAAATTCAAATTACTTTTCCTGTTCATTTTGATTTTTAAGTGACTTCTAACATTTTGAACGTTTCTCAATGTCACTTTATAATGTCTCTTTTAATAATTATTTGACACATCATAAATAAAAGTCACTTTAGCCCCATCAAAATTAAATAATTACTTTATTTCTTTGTATTTTCCAATGCCTCATGCAACCACTCCAAAATTGGGACATTAAATTCTTCCCTTCCCAAAGATCGTTTGTCCCTAGGAAATGCCATCACAACTCGGTACTTCATAAACTGGACCTAATCAAATGAAAAATGACACCAGGATCCCAAACCATCCTAGAAGATGTGAAGCTTCCTCTGCTTAGCTCACTATTTGGAAAGGTATTGACATAATTGGCCTCTTGAATGCCGTTGACGAGTAGAGCAACTTGATACTACAATCCCTCAACAAATTTTTGAACTAGGGAACCAAACCCATGCACCTTGGTAGTAAACTCTAGAAAATAACAATTGATCCTCGTGGAAAAAGGTATCAACCTCCATGACATGCCCAAGTCAAGCACGACCTCCTTCGGATGAACATACTGACAAGAAAGTGAAACACTACAAAATCCCAACGAATCACTTAAAAGTGAAATGCTCCACTCAAACTTGAAGCCCAATGGAAAATATAAGTGACTTTTCCATGTAAATACACACTCATCCATATCATTTGTTGAACTGTCAAGGCTTGTAATTCTAGGGTCCCATGTTAATCTAAAAAGTAAGCCACCATGCTCATGTTGTGCCACTTTGGTCCTAATTTCTTGCCCATCGTGCTCATGTTGGGTTCTCCTCTCTTGGACTCTCATGCAAAAATATCTATGGGGCAAAGCTTGTATCAATAAACTAGCTTTATTAGCTTGAACCTCAAACAAATTTTCTACAACTTATGCTTATTTAAGAAGCACTTTCTCATAAGCAAATTTTGTTTCCAACCATGACTAGAATTTGGCAAGAGTTGTAGCATCCATCAAATGAACTTGCATCATCCCATCCAATTCTGCCTCATTTTTATGGCCTTTGGAAGTGCTATTAGGGAAGCTCTTTGTATTGTGACAGGTCCTTCCATCTTGATGTCAAGGGACTTTCCTTCTTGTAACTTCACATTGGAATCTTTGATACTTTTCCTTTTATTTGTTTAGTAAGTCATTCATAATAATCATTAGATGAAGAATTGAATGCATTAAATATTGTAACGCTTATTCTTGATGTATCCAACCACGACTTTCCACCATTCTCTTCCAACCTAGTTATATGTGAAAGAAGAGTTTCGTAAGGCTTCAATACAACATTAGAGCTTGTAAGATGTGTTAGTGTCGGTCTTGAGCCCTCCATCGGTGATCAAAAACTCTTTGCATGTGCATAGGTAGGTGTATCATCAGTATCAGTTTTGCATCCCGTTAGGCATGCCATAACACTGATGGAGGAGCTGGTCTTTGTTCCCTTCTTGGCTTTGCTGGATCAGATCATATCATTTAAACAAGCTTGTGTTATACTTGTTTTATTTTTGTCTTGAAATCCCAAGTCTAGGTCTAGGGTTTTGGTCAAAATCACTGCAAGGTCATGAGTCAAAGGTCTAATGTCAAAGGTCTAATAGTCCCCAGCAAGCCGGAAGGAGGTATGTAAATATGTTCCATTGATATTTTTCATCAGCTACAGCTCATTTATACCTTGGATTTAAAAACCCTGTTTTTAAACCCAAGGTCATGTGAAATTTGTAAAGATAAGCAAAATTTTCAAAATTCTTCAAAATGCCGGCAATAACCCTGGTCTCCTTGCCAGAGTCCATCAGATGGTCAACCTGCAAAAAGAACGGAGTTAAAGCACTCAAAAGATCAAATTCAGGACAAAGTGAACTTAAAACAGTGTTAAAGTGAATGTCAAAGCAAAAA
>APFE031605895.1:5372-27803 GCA_000404065.3 Pinus taeda | reverse complement strand
AGGCCCGGTGACTTGCTGCCCAAGGAGAGGGAATCCATGCTTATCCGGGTGAACACACACTTAGAGAGGCTGTTGGCTAAGGCCAATCGAAACAACAAATTGCTAAGAAACATGAAAAACCATTATTGGGCTAGGATGCATGTTTGCAAGGCGAAGATAAAAATGTTCCAAAGAAGGTTGTCCGAGGTCCGCAAGAGGAAGAAGAAGACCAACCCACTCCGTATCTTGGCTGAGGCCTCTCTCACTCACCATGATACTCATTATCTTCCTCCTAGCAGCAAACCCAAGAAATTTTGAAAGTTTTGAGGCATTTTTGGCATTTTTGATAATTTTACAGGTTTTGGCCTTTTGAGTGGTCTCACCCCTTGCGCGACCAGTCATGAGGACAGCTCAGAACGGGGAAAACTCTACATTTTTGGAATTGTTATGCAAAGATACACTTGCCTATGGAAGGGTTTCAAATTTTATGAAGATTTGGGCTCCCAAAAGCTCAAAATACATGCAAATTTTGACTTTCTGCCCCTTTTTTGAGTTGCAGAAAGCTGCCTTGGGAGAAATAACTTTTGAGGGGTCAAATCAACTCCAAATTCAGAAGTTTCAGTTGGGTTGGAAAGTAGACTCACAGACCTTTCCAACGAGCTATCTTGCACCTGATTTGGACACCGGGAAGGCCCTCAAACAGAGCTGCCAATGCGCGCGACCAGTCAAAGTCAGGGGTGCGACCACTCAGGGAAATTTGCCAGTTTTGAACAGTTCGGCCAGCAAAACACTGTTTTCACCTTGGTTGACTTTTGAGGCATGTAAATGATGGATTTTTGTGTAAATTTCATGGCACTTAGATACTTTTACTCTTCTTGACCACTTCTAGAAGTTTCTTTGATGTAAATGGTAAATATTTAATGCATGGATAGGTTTCCTAAGTTTTAGAGGCAAGTTGTTGTGATTGCCTATTATCTAGTGATTAATTTAGAATTAGTTGCAACAGCTCCTAGGAAGCTGAGCTCGACCCCTAGAGGTGGGGAAAGGAGTTAGATCTTCTATATTATGCCTTCTCTTACTCATTTTCATGGTTGGACTCTAGAGGGAGAAGCTCTATTGTATATTTTACTTGTATCTCTGCAATTTTGAGGAAAAGGAAGGCCAGGGTTTTGCAGACATCATTGTGGATTCTTGTGGATTATTGTGCTGATGGTGTGTTTCCTACTTGTCATTGTAAGTGTGTTTATGTGTTCCATCTCTTAAATCTCTTGCTGCTAATTAAACAAAAGAAGTGATAAAGTTTGAATTCATGCTTGCCATGCTCAGCTTTTTATTTTGTTTAATGTTTATGTTTTCTACTGTCTAGAGAGGATTCGAATGGTTGTTTGCCCTCTTTAGCTTCTCTCTTTCCTCCTTGATCATCCATCTCAGCTAAAGGCATCAGCACAAACTCCTACCTTGCCCCAAAGACCCACCTGCAAAAACTGAGCTCAATCCCCGCACCCTGAATTGCACTCCCTCCAATTGCCACCAAAAAACCCAAAAACTTTAAATCAACCCTCCTTATCAGTTTACTAGCCTAAAATCAGTGTTTCTAATTGGTCAACTCATCCTATTGAAAAATCCACCGAGTTTGACCGGAGAGAGCCTTCTCATACCTCGTAGGGCTAGCTACGAGGTGAAATGGTTTGATGTAGCTTTGAGGTTTGTCTATCTCAGCCTAGGTGAAATCTCAAGTGCTAACAAGATGAACCACAACTTCATGAGTGATCTTAAAATTATCAACGAATAGCGTCACCAAATCAAGCTCCACAATTAAATATGCATATGCAACTAGAAAATGTGGCATATCATTTTCTCTCAAGTTTAGTAACTAGGAAACTTCATCAAGCATGGATATAACCATTGCATTAAATCCAACCTCTATGAGATTACTTCTCAAGGAACTCAACATTGAAGATACATTTGAACCAACATGCTTCATATCATGTACTCTAACTAGCACCATTGGCATTTTAGGTTTCTCGTCTTTCCAAGTTTCATCTACCAAGTTCCCATTATATATATATATACCAATTTGAGATCCTTTCTAGTCAATTTCTGTTTCAGTTCTTCAGCTATATCACAAGAAAAAAAATGGATCAATGCCCACATTGTAGCATGGAGACAAGACATCAGTTAAGCATTCACTGATGGTGGGAACACCGACAATTGCAACCTGCATAAGTATCCAATCAAGCCCTAACTGGTTCTTTGCTTGAAGAAAATATTGTCAATCTATCCAAACAACTACCTTGTCTTCAGTGATAACTGCAGTCCTTGCATTACCTGTAAATTATGATATAAAGAATCGATGCATAAAACACTCTGCAATAAACTCATTTTGTCATGAAGTAGGCTCTCCAAAATGTACAATCTTTGTAATTGTTGGGTGTGTGTTATATTATTTCCATGCATCATGGGGTTTGGGGCAATGGCCCAATTTTTATTTTTATTTTATGTGAACCCAATAATAGTTGGGTGGAGCCAAGCATTGGGGGCAAACACAAATATGGTGGGCATACCTACCCATGGTTTTGTGCATGCGTTTTACACATGGTTTTGGGCATGATGGTTTTCTGGCCATGGTATTTTGTAGATCCGATCAAAGGAATTACGATTTTGTTCTAGTCCAAGGTTAATGGATAAGAGGTTTTTTAATGCTTCAATATATATATATATAATATATATATAATATATATATTATATATATATATGTATTGTAACATTGAAAGGAATATAATAAAAAATCAATCTAGTATTCCTCGTTTTGGGATATAGGGGAAAATATTTGTGTATATTTGTTTTATGTTCTCGGCATTGTATATTTTTGTGTTTTAAGAATCATTTGTAGGTAATTTCTATATATGGTTAAAACCTACATTTGGTATCATAGTTATTTCGGCTTCAAGGGGACGCCTTTGTTGCTGAGGGGTTTTGCTCGGGCATGTGGTAGACCCTATTACAGTGGGAGATTTGTGAGAACAATTCTTGCAATGAAAGGAGATGGTGAATAGTGGAAAGATAGAGGTCAAAAAATTCAATGGATAGAGTTTTGAGTTGTGGAAGCTCAAGATGGAGGATTTGTTGGTGGATAAATATTAGTGGATTGCGATATATCCAGGTTCTAAACAAACGACAATGTCAACAAAAGACTAGAAGAAGTTGGATCGGAAGGAAAAAAAAAACACAATACACTTGTGTATATCTAATTTAGTATTGTTGAATGTTTGAGGAGAAGCTGCAACAAAGGATTTGTGGGACAAGTTAGGGACTTTGTATCAATCTAAGTCTCTGGTGAACAAACTGTTCCTGCAGAAAAAGATGTATAACCTGAGAATGCAGGATGGAGACCTGATGATAGAGCATTTGAATGCCCCTAATACTATGGTAAGCTAGTTGATATATGTTGATATTAAAATTTTAGACGAAGATAAGTGCATCAGTTTGTTGTGTTCTCTACCAGATTCGTGGGATAGTATGGTTGTTGCTATAGGTAGCAATACCACTAACTTGAAGTTTAATGAAATAGTATCATCCTTGTTGTCAGAGGAGATGAGATGGAAAAATATGGAGAGCTATAATGGAGATGCCTTGTCTGTGAGAGGAAGGCCCCATAATAAATACAAAAATAAGTCCTCAAGTGGGAGATCTAAATCTCTAGGAAAGTCTATTAAGGTATGTTAGAAATGCAGAAAGGAAGGCACTACTAAAGGGACTGTAGATCTAAAGTTCTTGAGAAAGAAAATGGATTTGATTATTCTTCTTTAGTAGAGGCAAAAACCACCTCAGATGAAGATGGCGGTGTGTACTTGGCTTCTTCTTCAAGTACACATGTAGATCATGAGGCATAGTTGATTGACTCAGGTGCATCCTTTCAGTTTACTCCACATAGGGAGTGGTTCTGTGAGTAAGAGAAATATAATGGAGGTGATGTCTTCCTAGGCGATGACAGGAAGGCCAAAAATCATGGGACACGAAAAAGTCAAGTTGAAGTTGCAAGGTAGAAGGATTAGAACACTCCCTGGTGTTCTACATATTCCTGCATTGACCAGAAATATGATTTCTATAAGCAAGATGGATGATGTAGGTGTAAAAACATTGTCTGAGAAAGATACATGTAAGATGGTTCAGGGAGCATTGGTATTGATGTGGGGAGTTTAGATTGGAACTTTGTACAAGCTTCTGGGTAGCACTATTATTGATGGGTGCAACAATTCCGTGGTTCTTGAAAGTGGAGTTGAAAATCTAGTGATCTCTCGAGAAAATGCCATGCTATGGCATCAAAGACTTAGACATATTGGAGACAAGGACCTTTGAATACTGCATGGTAATGGTATGTCTAATTTCTCTCTGGGTTTCTATTTTTGTGAACATTGTGTATATGGGAAGCAAAACCAGGTGAGTTTCCCCTAAAGTGTTAAGAGGGCAAAAAGGATATTAGAGCTTATGCACAACGATGTGTTTGGACATGTTTTTGGTTCAATATCTGGGTAAATCTATGTATTATGTCTCATTTATAGATGAATTCTCGAGGAATACATGGATATATTTACTCAAGAAGAAATATGAAGTCTTTGTCAAGTTAAAAAAATTTAAGGCTCTAGTGGAAAATCAAACCTAGAAGAAGATTAAGGTGTTGAGGATAAACAATGGTGGAGAGTTCTACAAGAAGGAATTCGAAGATTTCTGTAAGAAGTGTGGTATAACACGCCAGAAGACTACTCCATGCGCATCTCAACAAAATGGAGTTGCAAAAAGAATGAACAAGACATTGATGGAAAATTAAATAAGTATGCTCAGTGGCGCTGGATTAGGGAAATATTTATGGGTAGAGGCCGTGGATACTACATGTTACCTGTTTAACAAATAACCTTCATTAGCATTGGAGGATAAGATTCCACATGAGGTATGGACTGGTAAGAAACCCTCTCTCCCACATCTCAGAGTATTTGGTTGTGATGCATATGTACATGTTCCAAAAGAGAAAAGAACCAAGTTTGATAGTAAATTTGAAAGGTGCATCTTTATTGGGTAAAAGGATGGTTTAAAAGGTTATAAACTTTGGAACCTAGAAGCAAGGAGGGTTGTGTATAACCAAGATGTGGCATTTAGAGAGGTAAAAGATGTTATTAAAGATGAATTCCTACCAAAGGAACCTGAGAAGATAGAGTTTGAGTTTAAGGAGGAAGAATCAAACTCTACAACAGAAAGGGAATAAGAAGAAGAAGAGCCACACACTCCATTTTTTAGAAGATCAGTTTGAGAGAGAAGGCAGAAAAAGTGGTATAGTCTATCTACTTTCTGTTCAAATTTACTTTATCTATTATTGATGATGACCTTATAACTGTTAGGGAGGCAGTTGATTTAGAGGATAGAAAACTCCAAAAGGAGGCCATGGTTCAAGAAATGACATCGTTGGACAAAAATGAGGCCTGGGATCTAGTGCGGTTTCTGACTGGAAGGAAACCCATTAGTAGCAAATGGGTGTTTAAAAATAAGATGAATGTAGAAGGCAAGGTGAAGAAATACAAATCTCGGTTGATAGAAAAAGGTTATTCCCAGGTGTCGAGAATCGATTTGGGTGATATTTTTTCTCCAATTTCCAAGTTAGCTTCTATTAGATTACTTCTATGCGTTGTTGTTGCTTTTGATTTTGAAGTAGAACAGATGGATGTGAAGACAACATTTCTTGATGGGGATATAGAAGAAGAGATCTACATGAAGTAACTATAAGGATTTGCAGTGAAGGGTAAGAAAGAATTGGTTTGCAGGTTAAAAATATTCTTCATATGGGTTAAAGTAGTCACCAAGGATGTGGTATCAAAAAATTGATACATATATACGGGGACTTGGCTTCATAAGGAGAAAAGCAGATCATTGTGTGTATTTTAAATTAATTGGTGACCATGTTATTTATTTGGGCTTATATGTGGATGATATGTTGCTAACTGGAAATGACAAAGAAATTATCCAGGATTTGAAGACCCAATTGTCCTTCAAATTCAACATGAAGGATCTTGGTGCTGCAAACTATATTTTGGGCAGGGAAATTAAATGAGATTGGGGAAAGAGGAAGCTTTGGTTAAACCAGGAAAAGTATGTTGAAACAATATTGTGGAGGTTTAATATGCATGATAATAAACTGATCAAGGTTCCTATTCCTGTAGGTGTAAAGTTATCTGTTGAACAATGTCCCATGACACAGGAAAAGGAAGAGGACATGTCCCGTTTTCCATATGCGAGTGCGATTGATAGCTTGATGTATGCAATGGCTTACACCATGCCAGACATTGCACATGAGTGGGGGTATTGAGTAGGTTTATGTTAAAACTAGGGAAGGTGCATTAGAAAACAAAGAAGCGACTTTTCAGGCATTTTCATGGCACTAGTGATTATGTTCTGCACTACCAAGGAAGACCGAGAGTGGACAAAGTTTTAGACATCTATGGCTTTGTTGATGCAGACTGGGCTGGAGATCTAGATCAGACAAGATCTACAAGTGGGTATGTGTTTAACCTATTTGGAGGAGCAGTCGGTTTGATGACCAAGAAACAGTCTGTAGTGGCACTCTCAACTACAGAGGCTGAATACATGGCAACCACTCATGAAAGCAAGGAAGTAATTTGGTTGCAAAGATAGTGTTCAAGTATGGGGTTGGTACAACGAGCTATAAGGATAGACTGTGATAGCCAAAGTGAAATTTTCTTGGCAAAGAAACCTACTTATCATTCGAAGATAAAACACATTGTTTTTCGATATCATTTTGTAGGGATATGGTTGAAGACAAAAATGTGTTGGTGATAAAGGTGGACACTTTGAAGAATGTTGCAGATGCGTTGACAAAGTTTATGAGCACTAAGAAGTTTTTGGCGTAGAAATATAATGGGCATTGCAGAGCTGGACCAATGACTAAGCTCTCTTGTGCCCCCCTATGTGGAAAGAAAACAAGTGGGAGAATGTTGGGTGTGTGTTATATTCTTTCCACGCCTCATGGGGTTCGTGGAAACACCTTGGAAACTTTTTTATTTTATGCAAACCCAATAATAGTTGGGTAGACCCAAGCATGGGGGGAAGACCCAAATATGGTGGACGTACCTACCTACGGTTTTGTGCATGGGGTTTGCACATGGTTTTGGGCATGATGGTTTTTTGCCCATGGTATTTTGTAGATCTACTCAAGGTAACTACAATTATGTTCTAATCTAGGGTTAATGGATTGGGGATTTATGAATGCTTCAACATGTATACATATGTATTACAACATTGAAAAGAATATAATGAAAAATCAATATGGTATTCCCTGTTTTGGGATCCAGGGGAAAATATCTGTGTATATTTATTTTATGTTCTCGCCATTGTATATTTTTCCATTTTAAGAAATTCGTTTGTAGGTAATTTCTGAATAGGGTTAAAACCTACAGTAATGTTTGTTTTCCCTCAATATATTGACCACCATGGTCTAACAAGAAGAGATTCTTTTCACCTACAATGTGCCAGGTATTTGGTTGAGCTCGATAGTGAATAATTTCCTAATTTGCACCCAAACCACTTATTGTGTCAACTGAACCTAGACCTCAGATTTTTGTATCCCATTGTGTAAAATTCCTATCATCGTAATACATGGGTGCATAGTTAGAAACCTCTGGTATATGCCTCTTTCCAGGTGTCTGTACATCTAAATGCTCCTCATGCACAAATATCACTAAAGGCTCCTCCATCAAATCATAAGTGCCTCTAACATCCTCCTGCATGATGGTTGCCATAGTTAACTAATTGTCTATTATGGAGGACGAATGATTGACAGCACTCAACTCAATACAATGTTTCTCAACCTGCAACTATGATTCTTGAAGGGCCATTTGAGTTCTCTTCAAGGAATCCTAGGTAATCTCAAGCTCATGGGTAAGCCTGCCAATTTCCTTCTCTCTACCTGTTAGCACATCATGATATATCTCAATTAGCATGAGTAGACGATCTCAGTCCAAAATGAGGTGTAGGTAGTTATATTGCATCTCTACCAATGCCTCTTTGAGTGTATGAAAATCTACGAGTGAAGGCTCTCCTCCCAAACTATCATGTGTCACTGCATTTCTCCAACAACAACCAGCCACCAATGCATGTGTATCATCAAAATGGCTTGTGGCTACCCTAATCTTGTCTTCTCTTTCTTTCTATTGCCATGCAAAATGATGAGGGTCATGAGAAAAATCCTCTTCAATTACTTTCTCTATTTTTCTTTCATCCTCATGCATACTGGTGTCATCAGATGGTAATATCACATAAGGATCAAGCTTGTTTTCACACTACTCCATGACATTCATAACAAGTCTATGGGAAGCTAAAGAAACATCCTCCTTTCCTCTTCCCAAGGAAGCTATCATAATAGCTACCAACTGCTCTGGAATATCTTCACTTTTGTTCAAAACAGTAGTCATAATTGCTTACATTGAAATTATCACAATTTCTGGATGAGATTTATTAACAACAAAGAAGAAAATGTGAAACTTTTCAAGGATCACATCGTCACAGTTAAAGATAAAGTATAGATTATATCTCCTCATAATTTCATGGTATTTAAAACAACAAGAGTGTTTCCAAACTTCTATTTCACAACTTAGATTTCTTCTTGTTTGGATGGTCTTAAAATGCAATCATATATCATTTATTTATAATGTTTTTGGGTTCACTTATGGGACCAACTTATAAAGGTTATTGGGTTGATCTGACAAAATATTTCATATCTCGTCATTAATATGGATTTAGAGGGAGTGCCATATAGCATTGAAAATGCATCAAAATAATATTTTCAACCATATATCATATAATCCTATTTGAGCTAGGTTCTTAGAGTAAAAATGCCTTCAAATATAAGGTATCCAAAATGGGTATCCAAACAATATTTCCAACAATCTTCATCTTGCAATTTTTATCTTGGAAATATGTAGTCTCCCCCATATTTGACATCAATGAAAATAATATTTCCAACAAGCTCCCCCTTTGTCATTGATGGAAACCTGTGGTCAATTCTACAACAATAATGTAGTACTCCCTCTATTTGCAACTATCCTTGTATATGCAATTCTTCCTCTATTTGCAACTTCTCTCTCTTTGAAATCAATGGAAAAGGGTTTCTCCCACTAAGCTTGTGCTTCCCTTTACTAATGAGATGAGAGGGATATTACTCCCACCTTATGTCTGAGATATTCAACTGTTTCCCTTGGAAGGGGTTTGGTAAAAACATTTGCAACATGTTCCTTGGTGGAAATCAATTCTAGCTTGACACTTTGTTCGACTACTTATTTTCTTAGAAAGTGGTACTTAATGGGAATATGCTTCACCTTTGAGTGCATAACATGATTCTTTAAAATTTTGATTGAACTTGTATTTATGTAGATGATTGAGATTGGCTAATCATATTCTACCTTGATATCCTTCAATGTCTGCTTCATTTAGAGAACTTGAGTGCAACATGTTTCTGTTGCAATATATTCAACTAAATCTACTGTGGATAGAGAGATTGAAATTTTCTTCTTGATCAACCACGATACTAGACAATTTCCTAGACAAAATGCTCCTCCAATTATACTTTTCTTGTCATCAATACTTCTTTCCCTATCTACATCTGTATATGATGTTAAAGTGAAGTCCTTACTTCTTGAATACTAGAAACCAAAGTCTAGTGGGCACTTCATATATATAACTATTCATTTTTCTACTTGCACATGTCTCCTCTGGTACATATTGAAATAATGCAGCCAATCCTATTGCTTGCATGATGTCTAGCCTTGATGTTGTCACATATGGTAGGATGCTAATAATTGACCTATATAGTATATGATTTGCTTTTAAGGATTCATCACATGTATTCAATTTACATAATGTGATCATGGGTGTACTTACACACTACTTACAGGGCACAATCTTCCATTATGAATTTCTTCAACATCTCCTTGATGTATTTGGTTCGAGAAATGAATATGCCTTTTTTGGATTGAGAAGTTTTCAAACCTAAAAAGAATGACAATTATCCAAGCATGGACATTACAAATTCTTTTTGCATTTATTTTGCAAAATTTTGGCTCATTTTGTCAACATTACTTCCAAAAATGGAATCATCTACGTAAACCACAATGATTAACGAGCTTTTTCTTTTTGATGTAAAGATTTATTTCTACAACTTCTCTTTTGAAACATTATTGCAGGTATTAGTCAAGTCTTTAATACCAAGTTCTGGAAGCTTGCTTTATTTTATGGAGTGCTTTCTTAAGTCCGCATACATGATCTTTATTTTCTGAAAATTAAAATACTTTTGGTTGTTCAATACATGCTTCTTATCTATATTTCCATTTAGAAAGGTTGAATTGACATCAATTTGATAGACTTTTAAGTTCTTGAAACACACAAATGCCAAAAACATTATGGTTTCTTCTAATATTGTAATCAGAGCAAAGGTTTCTTAAAAGTCAATACCCTCAACTTGAGCGTACCTTTTACATACCAGCCTTGCTTTATTTCTTACTATTTGTACATCTTCATTCAACATGTTTCTAAGACCCATTTGGTGCCAATCACATTCCCTTCTTTTGGTATGGGCACAAGTTCCCATGTCTCATTCTTCTCAATCTAATTCAAATTTTCTTCCATAGCATTTATCCAATGCTTATCTTCACTAACTTGTGTAAAGTTCTTAGGCTCTATTTTGGATATCAAAGAAAAGTTTGTTTATTTTGGTGTACTTATGAATCCTCTTCTAGTCTGAACTTTTGTATCTATATCACCAAAAATATGATTTTATGGATGATACTTTTAGACAAGTCCGGATGGTTCCTTTGGATATTGGCATTCTATTTCTTCTTTTTACTTTTTCTTTTTTCTTCCTCTCCTTATTCCTTTTCTCGTTATTTGTAGATTGGATCCTTTGGATTTTCATTTGTTTATGACTTTTATTTTTGAGGTATTGCTTCATCCATTCTTACATCAATAGATTCTACCACTTTGCACATCTTTTGCGTAACAGTTGCCTTGTTTCTAGATACATAGCCAACAAAGGTATCTTCATTTGTTTTGAAATCAAAGTTTACTACATTAACTTCATTTATATTTATATCGTACTTTCTCCCAAATACTTTGAAGTATTTGACTATAGTTGGTTTTCCTTTCCATAATTCATAAGGTGTCTTATTGTTGTTCACTTTGATTTTTGCTCTATTCAAAATGTAGATTGTTGTGCCGATTACTTCTCCCCAAAATGTGTTTTGTAGTTTGTCTTCATTCAACATTGTTCTAGCCATTTCTTGTACAATTATGTTCTTCCTTTCTACAACTTCATTTTGCTATGGAGTCATTATTGCCCAAAAAAGTTTCTTGATTCCATGATTCTCATAGAATTCATCAAATTCATTAGACGTAAACTACCCTCCTCTGTTTGATATCAAACACTTGATTTTTAAATCAGTCCCATTTTCAACTACGGCTTTGAAAGCTTTTAACTTCTCAAATGCTTCAAATATTTCTTTGATAAATGTAACCCATGTCATTCTTATGTAATCATAAATAAGAAACATAAAATAATTTCACCTTTTAAAGCTTATGTTATCACTAGCAGACATTGGTTAATGTGTACTAGTTCTAATGTATTTGATGTTGAGTATTGCTTTGTTATGAAACTAACTCCTGTCAGCTTCCCATGTTGACATGGCTTACCAATAATGTCTGTATGGTTTGAGATCCTTGGAATATATCTTATTTCTTGTGTATTTTTATGTTTTATTAAGCTGTCAAAGTTTATATGGCCCATCCTTTTATGGCATAACCATCTTTCATCTACTTGTCCCATACGCCATTTTTCTCCTTTGAATTCATTGGGGAATTATACATTGCTTAGGGTTATATTTGCATTTGCAAGTTTTCTCTGTGAACTTGATTTCCTTATCTCACATCCTTTAGAATGAAATGTGAGGTTGTAACCTTCATCACACATTTGGATTTCACTTAGAAGGTTGCATTTTAACCCTTCAACATATAAGACATTTGGTGTTTTAGTCTTTCCACCATCAAGGCTAATTGTACCTTTTCCAACTATCCTTGTAGAAGCATTGTCCCCAAAAGGTAATGTTGTCCCCTTTTTCTTCCTTTAGGTTGGAAAATTTGTTATAATCCCCCATCATATGTTTTGAACATCCACTATCAATCTACCATTGAATTCCTTTATTTTGAGCATACACTGCAAGTTCACATTCTTCCTTCTTCTGTTCTTCCTTTTCCAAAACTTCGTGTATTCTTCTATATGTCTAGTAATAACATCTTCCTCCTTGTTTTGTTTAGGAGACTTTATTATGCTACTTCTACAACCACATATGTTCCCATCATTATTGCACTTATAACACTTAGTATTACAATCAAGTAGGGGAGACAATAAATTGTAGTTTTCATTATCAAACCCATGAGAACTTATGGTTTTGTTGTTCACATAATCATTATTTGAAGTCTTATAAGACCCTTTATTTATATCTCTCACATGATCACTTTTTGCATAAGCTCTATAATCTATTGCTTTATGGCCAAAATTATTGCGAGAAAAAAATAGCCAAGGAAGATATTTTGCTATTGGGTTATGAAAGGCCTTCTTAGTGGAATAGATATTTCAAAATCATTCTTGTGGGAAGAATCAAGTTTCCACTCATCCTCATTTCCTTTCCCACTACTATTTTCATTGTTGACGGAGTTCTCAAATAATATTAGTGTGGTTTTAGGATTTTCTTCATTTTCCTTTTTTGATGGCTTTGTGACCTTAATGCTTGCATCTTCCTAAGGATCTTTTATTTTTCATTGTAGCCCAGATATGTCTTGATGAATGGTGACCTTTGGAACTGAAGACCATTATCTAATATTTTAGCACTCTTTCCAAACTTCAAGCTTCTATTCCACTGATCAATTATTTCTCTAGTCCCTTTCTAAAGGTAACAATTTCAACTTCTAGCTTAAAATAATTCTTCCTTTTATTTCAATTGGCTTATCACCACTTCTATTTTTTTTGCTTCTTCTAATTGATCCTTCAAGATAGTAACTAATTTTTTTGTTTCATCAAGATCGTTATACTTCTTTTCATACTTTTGCAATTACGCTTTCTACCTTTTTATTCTTCCCCCTAATGATATCTATTTCTTCTAAGGCACTAATGAGTTGTGCTTCAAGATTCACTTCCCCATCAATGTCTTCTTCTTCTAAATCTATTTTTTCTTTCTAATTGTATTCATTTTATTTATTAATAGACTTTGTACCATGGCTATGAAGAGGGATTCTTCTTTGTCAATATTTGAAACATATCCATCACTTTCTTTAGATGAGTTTTTGTCCTCTCTAGTGTAAAAACTCTTCTTCTTAGTATATTTTACTCTTTTGTGTATATAAGGTTTTCTTTTATTGTTATGTTCTTTAGTTCATCATCACTGCCTTCATTTTTTCATATTGTCATTTAGCAACAAAATGTCATACTATATCACAATTAAAACTTTTGAAGGATAACTTACCTTTGTATTTTCCAAATCCTCTTTTTAATTTTCTCACAAATTGTGCCTCTTCCATATTTGATTCATGGCTTGAACAATCACAAGATTTTTTTCCTTTTGTCTTCTTTGATGCTTTGAAAGTTATTTCCTTCTATGCTTGCTTTTCTTTTTCTGTCCTCATTTCATATGCAGTGAGAACCCCATGCAACTCATCCATCATTAGTTTCTCCAAATCCTTCATTTCTTCAATGGTAAACACCTTGACATAAAATCTTAAGGGGAGTGACCTTAGCACTATTAATTTTCCAATGTTCTACATTGTAACAATCACTTTATCAATTTCTTCTTTCAGTAGCAATCACTTTTTCAATTCAATTTTAATCACCCAATAATAGTATGAGATTGTAGATAGAACAATAGACAGTATGCACAATAGAATACAACCAAGCTCAATAAGGCAGTGAGTTTTAGGTCATAGACCAAGGAAAAACCCCACAAGGGAACCCAAATAGATTCTTCTTATATTAGATGTTCATCAAATTTTCAATAGAGATACATAGTCCAAGTACATCCAACAACCAGTCAAAGGTCAAATCCTTGAATATTTAAGTCAACAATCCAATATCCAAACAAAGATGAGATAAAAAGTCAAATTTGGTCAAAGTATTAGTCTTGAAATTTTAGCCTTGTCAAATTCAAAGTCAACAGTAGTCAACATAGCCCTAACCAGTCAAAGTTAACAGTTTAAAGTGCTCAGAAAATTTCGGTCAAGGCATCAATAAATTCATTCTCTTCTGCTCAATCAAACCCATTCAAAATAGTCCAAGAATTCTACCCACAAATCGGTCAAAGTCAATAGTTGACATGCAAAAACCCTAGCTTTAGATCTGAGGTCAAAGATGGTCAAAGTGCCTAGAAAATTTTGGTCAACATTCTAGTCAAATTGACCTTCCAAAATAGATAAGATTTCAGTCAAAGCAAGTCAAAGTCACCCTAATTCAACGTTTTTCAAAGGAGACTGAAAAGAAAAAATTCCTTGTAGCCAACATAAGTCTCTTTTCTCCTTCGGATATGTGAACTTAGACCCTGAAATTTCAAAAGTGATCGAACTAAATTAAGAAAGAATGATGTTTGATGTTATTCCTCCAAGTTAGGTGTATTTATATGTGGTTTAGGAGGTCAAATTTCTCCTTTAGGTCGAATTTTACTTTTCAAGATGACTTGGTCCAACAACAAAAATAATATTTTTCCAAGTGCAAGTGGGGTCTCCTTAGGGTTTTTTGGGCTTCCTTAATGGGGAACTTGCTCCCTCAGTTGTCAATTCTCAACAAGCATGTTTTGTACAATCATTGGTTCTTCAACCTTCTCACGAAGTCCTTTATTGATGTTGACAATTTCATCCACACAAAAGAAATAAGCTGCAACATTTTCTTCATCTTTCATTTTCAAACTCTTAAACTGTCTTTAGTTTGGAGCTTTTCCTTCTTCACCTTGTGAATGCCTTTGTAGATGTTTGGAAGTTTGTCCCAAATTTCTTTTTCCAATTCACAATGCGCCACCTTGACAAATTATAATTTTGACAGACCACTCAAGATAACATTAATGGCATTTGCATTATGTTCAATAACCTTCTTCCTAGTTGTCTCTATTCGAGGAGTTTTAACGGTTATATAACCAATCATGACTGATTTCCAAATATCAAACCTAATATCTAGTAGATAAATCAACATCCTTATACTCCCTAATGCATGGTTTGTTCTATCAAACAATAAGGCTTTGTTTGTGGAGAAAACTTCTTGACTATCCATGTGTGCTCATGAAATTTACCTTCCAACGGTTAGAATATTTTAGAAGGAACTTACTCTAATACCAATTTTTCAACACACACTTATGCTAAGAGGCATGGGGGGTAGGGGTGATCGATATAATACACCTTTTACCCATTTAAACATTCATAAACCATAAGAAAATAATCACATATGAGATTTATCAACTGTAAAACATGGAACACAAGATTTACGTGGGAACCCTTTTAGGAGGAAACCAAAAAACATTTTATAACTCTATGTAGGCACCAACCTACTGTTACAAATATTTGTAGGAACCAACCTACTGGACACCAATCCCCACTATCGCAAATATTTGTAGGAACCAACCTACTAGAGACACCATTCCCCACCATTGCAAATATTTGTAGGCACCAACCTATTTGAGACGCCAATCCTCGCTGTTGTAAGTATTTGTAGGAACCAACCTACTTCACTGATTCTACTTGCTGCTTCCATCTTCACTAGGTATGCTAGTTGCTTCTACCTTCACCAGGTCTACTTGCTACTTTTCCTTCATGAGGTCTAATTGTTGCTTCTACCTTCATCAGGTACATTTCTCCTAAAACTTGATTTTTCCCTTTTCCAAGAACAAGCTTGTATAACATTCCACATAGCCAATTATGCAAATATGATTATGGAATTTTTACTTGAGGCACTTATATATGTCTTCTTGGATCTTTAAAATTGCATATCTTGAAAAGTACCAGAAAAGAAGTTACAACAAAAATTCCAATGTAATATGTTTAAAACTACTTCTAGGATCATTCATAAACCCTAACTTCCACAAGGTATATCTCTTAAAGTATTCCAAATCAAATTATAATTTTTTTACATAAGATATATGAAAGTTCATAGTCTAAAACATCCAAGAAAATAAGTTATATCAAAAATTCCAAACTATCATGTTTGAAATTGATTTTAGGACTATTATAGTGAACCAAAGTTTGAATTTTTTACCTGAGATATTGCTGTATGTCTTCATAACCTCTAAGAATTTCACATTATAAAACATCCCAGAAAATAAGTTATAGTGAAAACACGAAATTGACCTATTTGAAATTGATTTTAGGACTTCAAAAACCCTAACTTCCATAGGGCATATCTCATAAAGTATAGCGAATCAATTCCTAATTTTTTTACCACATGTACATGAAGATATTACCCCCATCTCCTTAAAATTCCATGATCTTTAAAGCCTAAATTGTATTCCCCAACTTTTGTTGCACACTTCAGATCTCTTCTTATTTGGAAGGTCTTCAAATAAACCCATATATCCTTTATTTATAGTGTTTTTCTGTTAACTTATGGGTCTGACTTGTAAAATTGGCTAGGCAAACCTATACTTTATGGCTAGGCTGACTTGAAAGAATATTTCATATCCCCTCATTTCTATTGAGTTAGAAGGAGTGTCATATATCATTACAGAGGTCTTAGAATAATATTGCATATATCATATTTTCCCTTTTGAGCTAGGTATTTAGAGTTAAATTTACTTCAAATATAGGATATTCAGACTAGGTATCCAAACAATTTTTCCAAAAATATTTATTTTGGACATTAGTAGTCTCCCTTTGTATTTTACATAAATGACAATAATATTTCCAACAAAATTTATAAAATAGAACTATATTTCATTCATTAGCCTCATGAATGTAGTTGGTGCATTGCGTAAACCAAACAACATGACTAGCCACTCATACAAACCTTGTCTAGTTTTGAAAGCAATTTTCTAGGAATCTTCTTCTCTAACTCAAATTGGGTGATGCGCTGATTTTAAGTCCAACTTGGTGAATTATTTTGCTTGCTGCAATTGGTCCAACAGACCATCTATTGTTGGCAAGGGGTACTTTTTCTTGAGCATTATTTTGTTCAATGCCATATAATCAATGCACATTTACCAAATCGAATCCTTCCTAGGTATAATTATGATGGGTTACCTACATGCTGACATAGTTGGTCGAATGACACCTTTCTCTAGTAGCTGTTGCAACTGCTTCTTCATCTTGTTAACTTCTATCATAAACTACATGTATAGCCCAATGTTTAGCAACACAGAGTCCCACAATAGTTGGATATTGTGCTCCACTTCCCTCTTGAGTGGTAGCCCTTTAGGATCTTGAAACACTCCCCTGTATGCACGTACTAACTCTTCTAGTTGTTGCCTTTGTTCCTTAGTGAATCCTCTAGGGATGAATTCTCTCACTGACTCTTCTATATGCTGATTTTCTCTTAAAGATATCAAAACATACATCTTGCTATAGGTGGTCAATTTATTTTCTTGGGTTGCACTTACCGATAAGATTTGGACTTTCCCTTGTGTGTTGATGGTGAAGTATTTTCCATCCCTTATGCGGCGGTATTGGTTGGATGTTCACATGAAAATTGAATCTCACATGTACATATAGGGACTTCCAAACACCACTCTACATACATAAAGTGGAACTAGATCCAAATCTACTTCGTCAAGAAAATCAACACGAATAGCAAATTGGATTTTGCATTGTTTGGTTACCTTTATTTATACATGATTGTTTACCCATCCCAATGGATATGGGAATGGATTATCATGAATCTCAAATCCCAATTTGTTTATCGTCTTTTCTGAAATGAGAATCACCTGTGATCCCAAGTTGAGAAAAGAACCAATTTTTGTCTCTCAACTTGTATCTTTAGATGGGAAAGTTTGGTTATCCCCTTCTCCTCTTTTTGTTGAAGGCTAATTAGATTCAACCCCTTTTGTACCAATGTACAAACAATATTCTCATCAATGTTCAAGCTACTTTCCACCTGATTATTCATATCTGTGGCCATGATATTTTTGTTCTTTCTGTCCTTTTTCCAGTTCTTTGGCTTGATTTCTAGACGTAGTTTCTAACACTTCTCTTATATATTTCCATCAATGTTATAATGGTTGCAATGGTTGCTAGGATCTTTGAAATGGTGTGATATGGATGTTCTATTTTTTCCTCCCCCCCTTTCCATTTATTGTTCCCCTCCTTGGAATCTTCTTGATGTTCCTTTTGTTTCGATCCACTTGATTTCCCTTTCTTGTGGCCCATGTTTTCCAGGTATCATGCTTGTACACAACCCTAATCCATCGTTTTGGGTTTGAACATAATTACTTACATCAAAATACGGTTGTGGAGATCCCCCATATACTTGATGAGTACGTCTAGGTTCTTTGAAGATATATATAACATTACTGCCATCTTCACAAATTTTATGGTATACTCATGTACACTCTGCCCCAACCTCTACCTAAAGTAATGCCGTTATATCCATTAGTCCTTTCCATATCTTGATAGGGTATAATTTTTTACTTTATGAGAGTTTTGAATTCTCTCACTTAGTTACTACTGGACCCCCCTCCAACCTAATGGTTTTTTCCTGGATTTTCCACTAGGTTAGGGCATGTCCCTCTAGTTTCAAATGAGGGAAATAAATTCTTTATTCTTCCTCAATGTGATGAATATTAAAATAAACTTCAAATTGTTGCAACAAGCAGTTTAATTTCGAGGCGTCAATCTAACGTTGATATGGCTTGTCGACCTTCACTTCCATCTTGAACAAGAACTATGAATGGTTCATGGTGCTTGAAATGCTTGTTCTATTTTGGGTTCTTTCCCACATTTATTCTCTATTTCTTCCTGATTCCTCAATTTTCCCTATCATATTACCTCTGAGTTCAAAACTCCTCCTTCTCTCATTCCAATTTGTTCATCAAAACCACCATAAGGAGGTTCATATTGCGACCAATTTTTGCAACCTACTCTTCCAACCTTTGATAACTTCTCCTCTGTTAGATCTCGAGGGTTATTGATATATTCATCGACCATGGTTGCAGTTTTATGGCTTTATACTTAAACCAATTAAGATCTCGTGGAGCCCCCATAAGATAAAAAATTAAACCTTCCATAATACCAATATCATTTGTAAAATTCCAAGGATATTCAACTGGATAGTTTGTCACAAAAAATCTAATAAAAATTTATTGAATTTCAAAATATATACGATGAGGATTAATTTTCCCTTAGATTTCTTGATTATTAAATTATTATGTTTTTCTTATGCATGCAAAATATAGAGAATAGATAATAAAAAAAATCTCTCACAAACCAAAATAATAGAAGATATGACCTGGGAAACCCTTTTGGGAGAAAATTCAACTAGAAAGTGAGGTTTCTCTGCTCTTTCTTTCTTTAAATGAAAAATGGTGCAAATACAAAGGAGGAGGCCTGTGGCCTATGAAATACTATATAAAAAAACCATAATTGTGTTTCCCTCTCTCTATCCACTCTCAACTATTGTACTCAAATATGGAGCAAAATGCATGAGAATAAAATGAAACCCATTTTCCTCCTAATTGTCCAATTATAACACAACACGATAGCCAACAAGGGGTTAAATTTGACCTGTTCAACCCCAAATATGAGTTATGACTCAAATATTCTAGAGTATTCTTCATCATGATCATGTGTATAATCCATTTTCCATGAGTAACATAGCTAATGTACCATCCTCTCAAATCACGGTGGACAAAATAGGGAGATCAACTTCTGAGTGGTATAACTTTTGCATATAGGCTTCATTTGAGTTCTTTCTTGCGCCATTGGAAAGGTATGTGAGTGCATAAAAACATCAAGGGGTATCATATAAGCAAGAATTTTTAGACCTAAAAAAACTTCAAGAAATGCCTCAAATTTCCTCCATAAGGTTTAAAACTGCAATTCTCCAAAAATGGATTTATCGGTTAAAATGGTCCTGTGAGCTCATTCCTCTAATGTTTCCACTCCAAAAGCACAAGGATGGGTGAAAAATAATATGAGGATCCAATTTGGACCATTAGTACTTTGATTGGTTGCAACAATGTTTGGAATAAGAATAATGTGGAGGAACGCTTAAAAAACGATACAAAAAACATGAAATGTAAAAACATGAAACTATTCAATATTTTGCGTTTACAGGACATACATATTTGAATGTAATGCTATATTATTTGAAAATATAAACATGTCAAATTTCCATGTCACCTCACAAACTTATTCAATCTGTTTCATGATAAAATATACAAGATATAACATGCCACAAGACAATTGGGAGAAGTGATGATAAATAGGTCCAGCCCCTAGGGTTTTTTGATGGGGCCTACTGAGGGCAAGATTCAACCTAAAGCCTACAAGGCATATCTATTACACTGAATAACACTCAATTCACTATAAATTCATTTTGGGAAGAGGCACCAACAATCTTGGGAGTTTATGACTTCAAGATGTTTATTGAATTAGCATTAAGAAGGGTTTGAACCAACTTTAGGTTTTCATTGACTCCTTTGGTTATTAAATAGATGAAAAACATACTTTAATTTAATGATATTTCATTACTTCTTTGGGGATATCTCAAGAATATATATTTACACTTATTGGTGACATCATTCACATTCACATGGGTGCTGAGAGATGAACACCACTATTAATTCATTGTCTAAAGCATGGTTCACACTTCCTATGGGACCATTATTTTTGGCTAAGACTCATGATGGTATTACTTTTGAATTTCATTAGACTATCTAGATGTTAAAGACCATATGACTTAGGAAATGGATTCATTATTGTAATATGTCTTTATGACCATCAACACTTTAATGATGAAATGTTTTGATAACATCAAATTTTAGGACGAGATTTTACCTATTCATTCAGAGATTTGTTATGTATCACTATGGGAGAATATATTTTTTTTCTACTATGACTAGAGACGGTTGATGGATGGAAAAATTCCACTAACAATTAGAAGAGAGGATTGTTGAATGTCGTGTCCCAATTAGACCCACTCTTGTTTGGTATAACGATCTCCACTAATATGTGGACCTACTTTCCACCAAAATTCTTATTTGGAATTGATTAAAAGCCAATCCAATTAAATGAAATAAAGCGAATGTAATCTAAACTAATCTAAGATAAATAAATGCAATCTAATAAATACCATATCTAATTTCTATCCCGATCAAGACCAAAACTAATTGATATCAAATACAAGATGAAGGATTTATTATTAAACAAAAGAAATAATTCATTTACTTAATAATATATAATGCACATAAACCACATATTGTTATTATTCTGGATAAATAGTTATTTGAAAGAATATAATATCATTTCCTTGCATTTGACTATCACATCTAATGAAACATAAAAAAAAAATATGAAAAATAATTTAACATGAAATTATGGAAGAACAATAGATATACAATTTCCTAAGAATGTAAAAATAAATACCATCCATTGCTTAGACACATTCTTGATTTAAAGGACACTGACTTTAAACTTCAATTAAAACTTTAACAAAAATAAATTAGTTTGAGTCAAAATTTTCAACCATTTTACAAAAACAAATTAAAACCTTAAGCAAGAGAAATCTCTCTCATTGGCATGAAATTCCAACTCTAAAATGAATTCCAATGTAGACAAAAAAAAATATATCCTTTCATAGCATAAGAGTCGAACTCCATTATTACCATGGAAAATATGCTTTAAATACATGTTTGCCCATTTTCTCCCTCAATTCTCCGCTTCCATCTGAACTATCTTGAAATGGATATCTATCCATAAACTATTCATTAAGAAGAGGAATTTGTTTCTTTGTTGTTCTTCCTTCCTTTAAAATAGGTTTCCCATTTACTATAAAGGTTTGTTACATGGGAAACACGAGGAGGATTTAGGTGCTCTAAAATGATTTTACATTGGAAGATCCTCTTTCCGATTATTTATTTATTTTTTCTATATTCAGAAATGAAGTTTGAGATGGATTTAGTGCATTTCACTAGTAGATAGATAAATTCCTTGAGAGCTTTGTTGTGCCATTGACTTATCTGCATAGTTTTTTCCTTACTTGCATTTCGTTGTTCTTCCAAACTAACCAATCAAAGTTGACTTAGTAAAGCTTTCCTAATAGGTCCTACATATGGAAAATTATAATCCTCCATTATGTATATAGCTAAGTCCCATAAATCAAAGCACCAAAAATTGGCTTCCCCAACCTAATAATTCACATTTGAACAATTTATAGTCTAATTA
>APFE031605885.1:0-22248 GCA_000404065.3 Pinus taeda | reverse complement strand
GGTATTTTCCATTAATGAAATGAAGCATTATTTCCGCTGCATCTTTGTGTATATGGTTATCTTTGTATTTTGTTGCATTCTTGTTTAAATCCGGATCATGGTGACTCCTGAGTTACACTAGGTCGATCTAAGTCCTCCTCACCATTGTCGGTATTATCTGCCTCATGTGCAACTTCCTTCTCAGGCTCACTATTAGGAAGCACCTCCATGTAGTAGGCCTTACCCTTAGTGTACCCATGCCCTAGGTCCACAGCTCCTGAAATGTGAAACCAAAGTTCCTCCTACGAAGGTCCCTCCTGGTATCCTTATCTAATTGTCCCTGTCCTATCCACTCCCTTTGAGGAGGTCTAGTTTCCTTCTAGTTAAATCTCTCTACGATCCATGTGTGAACTCTGTGTATGACGTGATGCCTGTGTAACACAAAATGACCAGCCCTTGGTACCACCACTCCTATGCATCTCCATCCAAATGTAAGGTGGCATACCAATAGCATCCACCTCTCTCATGGGGTTTTGCTAGAGGTATGCATCTAGTTTCTGCACCCTCTTTGGCAGAGTGTTGAACCATCAAAGTGGTGAGTGTTATTTTTCCCACCGTCTTCTATATGCCTTGATTTGGTTGATCTCCCCTATATGGTGTGGATGGTTTCACCCATGTGGCATGCGCACCACTAGGGTCTTTGTCATAAGTATGAGGATGGCTTTGGTCTATCATCTTATTGCTACTCAAGAGATCTAACATTTCTATCAGCTTCTCATTTTACATAAGTATCTCATCCATGATTTCCTATGTACTCCTCCTTCCGTGAGTCACTAGAATGTCCATAGTCCCACCAATCACTGAGGAAGCATGCCCAAATCTTCCTTGAACTTGTTGGCTTCATCACAGCTGGCCAAGATCATGCTCTGAAACCATTGTAATATACTAGGAAAAACTTCAAGCCATTTATAGAACTATCTCAAACATCTTCAAGAAAATGTTTCTAAAGATATTTGAAATTTCCTTTGACACCTCTTTAGAAATAGTTAGTGTGCAAATTCTAGAAATCCACTTTGAAGGGACAACGTTGTGCTTTTGACAAACTATTTGCAAACAAACTTGAAGGAGAATATATGAGGCAAGTCTAATCTTTATTTAAGAGCAAAATTTCAAATATTACAATGCCACTGGAGGTAAGGCACCTGGAATGTGCTCCAAAAGATAAGACAATTAGAGTAATTATTCGATAAGTCCCTTAGGAAACACAAGAACAATTCTTCCTTTAATCAACTTCTTCCTAGACTATGATAGGAATGTACTCAGCCTAAGGGTAAAATATCAGGACTGGAGTTGATGATAAATATTTAGCAATGACTCTACTCCTTGATGAATGAGGCATCTTGAACTCAAGAAAATTTTGTGGGTGAACAATTCGAACCTTGGAAGAGTAACAAACTAGATATCAAACTTGAAATAACTTGGCCCTCTTGGGGACCAATTAAATTTCCCTCAATTCACTAAAAATCCCTCTCCAATCATGGGCATAAATAGCCAACACGTCCTTCGCACTGCAAACTCATAAATAAGTTTCAAATACAAGCACAGTTTGGCTAAAAAAGGATTTTACTTCCTTCCAGAAGATGCACTCTAATTCTAAGCAAATAAATGATCCGGCCTCTCCCTTTAGATGACATAAATCAACCTCCTTCCTTTCCACTGGATTTTTGAAGGCGACTTCAATGTGATGCAGGAGCATCAAATGAGATAAATTACCTTTGACCTAACCAGTCAAAATTATTTACTAAAGAGGGTTGGACCTCTTAAATGTTCTTATTTGTTATTTGTTTGTCGAAGTTATTGGAGTGCCCAGATTAGGAGTGAAGTGATAGAGTTTGTTAGCTTAGGTGTGCGTTAGGCCAAATAAATAGGGATTAGGTTGTTTAAGAAATTCGAATTTAGAGAGGAGCATTAAAAAAAGAAAAACTCATTTTTTTGAAAAAAATTGAATGTAGATCAGGTCAGTAAGGGCCAGAACAATTTTTCTAATTGTGATTTTTCTTTCAATAATTGATTCAGTGGAGTTTCATGGTGTATTTGATATAATCTTATGTCAAGAAATTGTTTGCTTCAATTGATGAAAAAAATCATTATGTTGTAGTTTAATGGTGGAATCTTGTAGATTGATATCCAGTAAATTGCGTATTTTTGGGAATTGCACATCCAAACGAGATTGATCTATAGATATACTCAATGCTATGAGTAGTTTATCCTAATTGCATGTTTTCTAAATGATAGATCTAAAGAATTCTCGAATTTTTATGTTTTTTCTTGCTTGGAACCGCTCCGAGAAAACAGAAACTTGAGTCACAAAAAGGTCGCGCCGTGGGTCGCGCCGTGGGTCACGCCTGCAGCAGAAGGGTCGCGCCTGAGACAGAAAAGTCGTTCTAACCTATAGAAGGGTCACGTCGATTCAGGATTGTTTTTTTAAATCAACTTTTAGGAGCCCATTTCAAACTTTGATTGTTGGGTTAAGTAGCCCCGCGTGTCTAGTTTTTAGTTGAGTCATCAAACTCGACAAAATACCCAGGAAAAGGCCTCCAAAAATTGAATTTGCCAACCTCACTCAGAAGCACTGTGTCTAGTAAAGAAGTTTTTGGAGACAGAAGTTTTGAAGAACAGAGCATTGGCGGGTCACCCTGCCATCACAGTGATCAACATGTCCCTTAGGGAAGACGATGAAACAACTCAGTGCCCCTTTTTTATCAATAATTCAACTTATTCTTTGGCATGGAAAATCTCTGAAATTTCCTTCTACAATTTGGCTTATAATCTCTAGGTGTAAATATACATCAATTAGGCCCTCTAGATGCAATAGACACACCCTTCTTGGCACTGTAATCTTTGGGCACAAATATATTGAAAATATGCAACATGGTGTCCCTTCCTTGCTCGAGGTAATTCGACCTTGACTTGTATGGCCAATAATTCGGCCTTCAGTGGATCCACTTGGCCCTCTTGACCTGGACGAATTTGCCCATTTAAATGAATGCACTCGTCCTTGATGAAAGCCATAATAATCCATTTCCCAATCTTTTGGTGCTCGTCCCTCTTGAAGAATGTATGACCTTGCAATAAACACAAATGGAAGACTTGAAGTGATCTTCCCCAAGAGATAACTAGGGTGGCACTCGAAATCCACCAAAATCAGCTTAGAGTTTCACTTGAAACCCCTTAAGTCCGAAACTAGCTTGAGTTTCTTTTCAATGTCAATGAGATAGATATGAATAGAATGATTTGCAAATGAGTCCACCCTCCTTTTATAATTATTCATTGAGTCTCCCACTAAATTTTAGATTCATCTTTTTCCTATTATTTTATTGGTGAGGGTCGATTTCCACTAGGAGACTTTTTGCCACCATTTTAATAAAATAATAATTTGCCACCATTCTCCATTAAAATATTATTTATCGTCTTTCTCCAATAAAATAATATTTGCCACCTTCCACCAATAGAATAATATTTGCCCATTTTTAATTAATATTACCAAAATTGGGCAAAATTACTTAGTGATTCCCATGCTCACAAAATTGGGGATATTACAGAACCAAGAATGGCTATGGAAGAGGGTTCAACCACACTCAAAGGAAAAATCCTCTAGAGCAAGGAGAAAACAATCATTTCATCAATCGCTTATATTCTAGAGTGGTGCAATTTGATTCTAGGCAACATGGATTAGTGGAACAGATCCAAACTGGCAAATAGATAAGGCGTCAGTTTTCCGATGACCATCACAAACACAGTGGAAAGAATTACAAACAGACTTCTAGAAAGCAAGCAGAAGTAGCAGAAACACAAGAATAGTTTCAAGCAGAGAGTGATGGTAATCTTGGAGTTCATTGTACCCTTCCTAAGGAGAATTGACCAGCATGGACCATCAAACCTCCTCTTCTGAACTGCGTTGTAGGTTCATCTGAACCTCCTCTGAAGGCTACAACTTTTGGTGGTGGAATCAAGTCGATCCGACAATTGGTTTGCGAGATATCGACTGCCCTAGTTTGAAGGAAGCTGTTGAAACTGAAGCTGCAACTGCAGATCCAAAGTTTGACCAGCGTTGACCATCAAACCTCCTCTTCTAAACTGCGTTGTAGGTTCATCTGAACCTCCTCTAAAGGCTGCAACTTTTGGTGGTGGAATCAAGTCGATTCGACGGTCAGTTTGCGAGATATCGACTGCCCTAGTTTGAAGGAAGCTGCAAAAACTGAAGCTGCAACTGCAAATCCAAAGTTTGACCAGCATGGACCATCAAACCTCCTCTTCTGAACTGCGTTGTAGGTTCATCTAAACCTCCTTTGAAGGCTGCAACTTTTGGTGGTGGAACCAAGTCGATCCGACGGTTGGTTTGTGAGATATCGACTGCCCTATTTTTGATGATGAAGCCGCTAAGGCTGATGCTGCTAATCTAGGGTTTGCTACTACTGATATAAATCAGATTTATTGTACAATTTCTCTCTGCAAAATTATTGAAGATAAAATAAGATTTGATCAAAGGGTTTCCCCAAACATTGTGGGGTTTGTCCCAGGCTAGCCGCCACATCTTGTGTCTCTTGTCTTGGCTTGTTCTCTGTCGATCGTTTAATGTTCTATCTGCACTTTACTTTATGTACATATGATTGCTAATCTATGGAATATAATAAGAAAAAGAAGTAAACTTTCATAAGCATAGAACCTACCATAAATTAACATGGGATCAAAGCTGAGGTGAAGACAAAGCCCGAGCAAGAGCAAAAGCAATCATCGAAGAGAAGATTGGCAAGGCTATCCTAAAAGAACTATGGGGTCCTCAACACTCTTTCTTGCCGAAGACAAGCCCCGTGAGAAAGCTGACTATCACGGATGGAAGATGTCTATCGATCTAACCCTAGAAGATCAAGGAGTGTTGGACCATGTAAGAGGCAATATTGTTGAGCCTCCATCAAATGCATTCGCTGCTGCCTGGAACAAATGGAAAAATGGAGAAGTCAAAACAAAGAAGATCATCCGGGACTCTATCGACAAGCACTTGGTGGCCTACATCTCTGAAATGGACACCTCCAAGGAAATCTATGATAGACTGGTGAGTTTATTTAAAGTTAATGATGCAAATCAAGTTTTGTTTCTTAGAAATAAGCTGAGGGAAATCAAGAAGGGTAAAGATGAGAGTATGCAAGCATACTTCTAAAGAATCACCAAGATCAAGAACGATCTCCTATCTATTGGGGAGACTATTACTGACAGAGAAATGACACTCATGATTCTTGGAGGATTTCCATCCGAATGGTACGTGTTCAGGACTACTCTTTTGAACAATAATGTAATTCCTGGTTTCGAGGAATTAATGGCTAGATGCATTCAAGAAGAAACAAGGGTAGAAGAGCAAGAAATGCCCTTGCCTAAAGGTCCTCTTGCTGCCTTTTCTTCTCATGCTAAGAAAAGAAATAATTTCGGGTCTAAATCGAAAAGAAAGGCTGGACCTAAGGGTGGAAGAAAAGGACGATGTTACATTTGCAATAAAGCAGGTCACTATGCAAGGGAATGCCCTGATAGAAAGGACTCTCACCGAGACGATGATCAAAATCCCTCCCACGACAATCAAAGAAATGGCAAATCTAATAGCAGAGGTAAAAGGAGTGCTAGAAATCAAGGAAGAGGACAACCATTCAAGAAGGCTAGAAATTCCAGGTATGAATCTAACATTGTTGACAATAAGCAGGATGAATATTATCTACTAGCTGCTCTATCTACCTCTGCGCCTTCGGACTCAATGGGAATTTGGCTCATTGATAGTGGTGCCTCAAGGCACTTCACTGGTTACAAAGAAGTTCTCCATAATCTGATAGAGAAAGAAACTAATTTGGAAATTGTCCTTGGAGATGACATGAAATACCCCGTGAAAGGTGTAGGCAATGTTTCTCTCAAATTGAATCAAGGTAATACGATCCACTTACAAGATGTATTATATGTACTTGATCTAAAAAAGAACCTGGTATCCATCTCGGCAATGGAAGACAAAGGATACAAGGTAATCTTCAGCGATGGCAAGGTACTATATGGAAAAATAATGTTAAAAATGCTTTCACTCTTGGGTTTTGAGTTGATTCTTTATATCAGGTCGGTGGAAGTCCGCTAGGTGTCATGTCTTGTGACACAACTTTTCAGTCCGAACTTTGGCATCGAAGGTTTGCCCACCTTCATTACAAAGCTCTACCCGATGTAAGACAGATGGTAACAAAGATGCCCGAATTCCGAGTAGAGAAAGGTGGTGTATGTCCAGGATGGGCCGAAGGAAAGCTCAAAAGGGGACCATTCCCCTCAAGTCAAAGCGAGACCTCCGATATATTACAACTAGTTCACTCCGACATATTTGGTATGATGCCTGTGAACTCCTTGGGAGGATATTCATATTATCTTACTTTTACAGATGACTATTCTCGAAAGACCTGGATATACTTCTTGAAAAAGAAGGATGAAGTGTTCTCTTGGTTTCGACACTTCAAAGCCCTGATCGAGAATCAAACCGAAAAGAAGATCAAGATCTTAAGAACTGATAATGGGACTGAATATGAATCTAACAAGTTTCATTACTTTTGTAAAGAGGTTGGCATCAAGAGGGAGACTACTACACCATATACCCCTGAACAGAATGGTGTGGCGGAAACGAAAAACCGTACGATTACGGAAGCTGTCTGGGCCATGCTACATGATCAAAGACTTCCGAAGTTCCTATGGGCTGAAGCTGCAAACACTACCATATATGTACAAAATCGATGCCCTCATCAAGCATTGGGTTCCAAGACTCTTGAAGAAATGTTCACCTGTAAGAAACCTAATGTTTCTCATTTTAGAATTTTTGGAAGCCCTGTATATTTTCATGTTCCGAAAGAGAAAAGAAATAAATAGGGTGCATTTGGAAAGAAAGGAATTTTCGTGGGCTATGGTGAAAATACTAAAGGCTATAGAATTTATGTAGCCGGTCAAAGGGAAGTCGTGATTAGTCATGATGTCACTTTTGACGAAGATATGGCTCTCAGCAAGGTGGACAATCTTCCGACTTTGAGGAGCTCTCAAGAAGCCGACACCAGGGAACCGAAAGAAAAGGATGATGAATCAATGCCTGATGTGGAAGAACCCATGGATCCGATTGATCCTCCTCCACATGAGCCTTCCTCTTCCAGGAAAAGGCCTTCATGGCTTAGGGGGCTACTTGATGATGCTGAAGGACATACTGCACCCCAAGGAACCTTCTGTGAAAGTAAGAAACCTAACAAGTATCAGGGATACTTGACCATCATGAGCACGATTATACAAAATGAGCCTTCATCATTCACAGATTCAGTCAAGCATCAAGTATGGAAGGATGCTATGATCGAAGAATATGAGTCTACTATGAAGAATGATGTCTGGAAAGTAGTTCCCAGACCCCAGGACAAGACAATTGTTACGTCAAAATGACTTTACAAGATAAAGCATGCAGCCGTTGGAAGTACAGAAAAGTATAAGGCTCGTTTTGTTGCTCGTGGTTTCTCCCAGAAGGAAGGTATAGACTATGATGAGATATTTGCACCTGTTGCCAGATATACGACCATCCGCTCAATCACATTCCTTGCGGCTTCACAAGGATGGAACCTACATCAAATGGATGTCAAGACCGCGTTCTTGCATGGTTTGATCAAAGAAGAGGTCTACGTGGAGCAATCCGACGGATTTGAGATTTATGATCGAAAATCTCACGTATGCAGGTTGAAGAAGGCTGTCTATGGGCTGAAGCAAGCACCCCGAGCATGGTATGAGAGGATCGATAGCTACTTGATGATGCTGGGATTCATTAGGAGTGAAGGCGATCCTAACCTCTACTTTAAGGTTGAAAATGACAAAACTCTCATACTAGTGCTGTATGTGGATGACCTCTTTCTAATAGGTGTAGACCCTCTCATTCACAAATGTAAGAGGGAGATGGCTTTTGAATTTGAAATGAAGGACATAGGACCGATGCACTATTTCCTAGGACTTGAAGTGTGGCAGAAGCCAGGGAAAATTTTCCTATCTTAAGGAAAATATGTGGTGAAAATATTGGAAAGATTCGGTATGGTGGACTGCAAGCCTGTAACTACCCCGATGGAGCTTGACTTCAAGAAGTTAAGCGGTAGTGTTGCTGGACCTGTTTTACGAAATGCTACCGAGTATCAGCAAGTCGTCGGAGCATTAATGTTCTTAGTGAACTCCCGTCCAGATATATGCTTTGTAGTCAACACGTTGAGTCAACATGTGGTTGAACCCCACCACATACATTGGATTGGTGCCAAGAATCTGTTAAGATATCTTGGAGGCACAATCACTTATGGGTTAAAGTACACTGTCGGAGATGTGAGATTACTTGGATACACAGATGCTGATTGGGCAGGCAATGTGGAGGACCATAAGAGCACTTCCGGGTGTTGTTTCTCCTTGGGATCTGCTTCGATATCCTGGATGAGCAGGAAGCAAAAGTCGGTGGCCTTGAGCACGGCCGAAGCAGAGTATATTGCTGCTAGCATGGCTTCCTGTGAGGTAGTCTGGTTGAGAAAGCTCTTTAGTGAGCTGTTTGGATTTACATTGGATACCACCGTGATCCTATGTGACAACCAGAGTGGAATTCGTTTGTCAGAGAATCCCGTATTTCATGATCGCTCCAAGCATATCGATATCAGGTACCACTATATTCGAGATATGGTGCAGCGGGGAGCTATAAGGCCCCAACATATTGGTATAGATGAATTGGTCGCCGACATTCTGACAAAGCCCCTTGGGTAAGTAAAATTCCTGACTTTCCGAGAAAATCTTGGAGTTGTTCAAAGACCCTCCGATGACGGTCCTGTATGATGCATTGAGCTCTGGGAGCTCTAGGGGGGGTGCGGGGTACTTCTTGGAGCAACATATGACCACAGGATGATTCACTATCCCCTGGTGGTATACATGTACACCCCGTGGCGACTATGTAGCAGGATTGATGTGTTCTCCTATGAGGCCTGGATAGATGTGTTCTCCATGGCGATTGTAGCAGGATTGATGTGTTCTCCTGTGAGGCCTGGATTGATGTGTTCTCCATGGTGATTGTAGCAGGATTGATGTGTTCTCCTGTGGCCTGGATTTGATGTGTTTTCTCCCTTGCGATTGTAGCAGGATTGATGTGTTTCTTGTGAGGACAGGATTGATTAGTTCTCCTATCGAGGCATCCTACCCATGCAGTCTGGGACTCATGGGAAGTACCTCTCATCTGATCAATGAGCAGGGAAATGAAGTTAGGGACCATAGTAGTATTGATGGACGCATCGCTGTATCTACTGTACTCCCTACGCTAGGATGACCTCCATTGATTTGGGATCAATGATACTGGTCTGAGACCAGTGGTAGGAGTGGTACATTCTATGACACTGACATCAGGTCGGTTGTTATTAGTCTCGGTCTAGTGGTACGCACTCTGAGACTGACTTTGAGTTAGTGGAGGATGTTACTGGTCTGGGACCAGTGGTAGGAGTTGTACATACTATGACACTGACTTCGGGTCGGTTGAGACTGGTTTGGGACCAGTGGTACATACTCTGGCTGACTTTAAGTCAGTATGATACATCCTCGATCATTTCTTCTTCTTCATAATTTGGACAAAGGCAAAGCAGAACAAAATAAAGTAGAGTAGAGCAGAATAGAGCAGAGCAGTACAGATCAGTACAGCGCAAAACAAGGCAACGCAGAACAGGCAGAATAGAGCAGAGCAGGGCAAGGGTTACGCTGTACAGGGGACAAAAGTAGAGTAGAACAAAACAAAGCAGAGCAGAGCAGAACAGAGCAGAGCAGTACAGATCAGTACAGGGTAGAACAAGACAAAGCAGAACAGGCAGAATAGAGCAGAGCAGGGCAAGGGTCAGGCTGGTACAGGGCAGTGCATTTGATGGATGAATAGTAGCGACCGACAGACAGATTGCAGATGAAGTTTCCCTAGCTGAGAAGGAATGTTAAATTGGAAACTAGGGCCAAACTTCTTGTGGGTCATCTTATTCATGCCTAATAATATTTTTATTAGATTTCTCTCATCGAGAGGTGTAGGATTGATCTAAAGATCATCTGATTCCGATAAATATTTATGGAGATATGAATTTATTTTGATTATGGAATTATTATCAAGCCGACCTACAACTCATGTAGGCTCAGAAGCCCAACAATAGCATCTATTCAAACATCATCAGTTGTGTATAAATACAAGAGGACTTTTCCTCATTTGCATTCACTCATCTCATCACATCTCTCTCTCTCTGCTGTGCAGCAAAAGAGTTTCTTCTCTACTGCGCAGAAAAGGGTCTCTCTCTCACACATGTGGAAGGAAGCTGCAACTGCAGATCCAAAGTTTGACCAGCGTTGACCATCAGATCTCCTCCTCAAAACTGCGCTGTAGGTCCATCTGGATCTCCTCTGAAGGCTGCAACTTTTGGTGGTGGAATCAAGCCAATCCGACGGTCGGTTTGTGAGATATCGACTGCCCTAGTTTGATGATGAAACCGCTAATGCTGATGCTGTTGATCTAGGGTTTGCTACTACTGATATAAATCAGATTTATTGTACTATTTCTCTCTACTGAATTATTGAAGATAAAAGAAGATTTGATCAGAGGGTTTCCCCACACATTGTGGGGTTTGTCCCTGGCTAGCCGCCACATTTTGTGTCTCTTGTCTTGGCTTGTTTTCTGTCGATCATTTAATGTTCTATCTGCACTTTACTTTATGTACATGTGATTGCTAATCTGTGGAATATAATAAGAAAAAGAGGTAAACTGTTATAAGCATAGAACATACCATAACTTAACAGTTTGAGAAGGGGCATGACAGTCCTCCCCTCCCAAATGTTGCTTGCTTTCAAGCAACCTCAAAGCTAGGTGCTCCAATATGTGCTCACCCTCCCAGGTGGCATCCTCATCTAGCAAGTTCTTCCAGTGCACCAAGATCTCCCTGATGGTCCTGCTCCTCAGTTTCGTCTCCCTGCTCTCCAAAATGGCCTCCGATTCCAACACCAAATGGCCCTCATCATCTAGTGGGGGTAGATCAGCTGCTACTGTCACCTATTGTCCCAACACCCTCTTAAGGCATAAGACATGAAAGACGTTGAGGATCCTACACCCTTGAGGCAACTCTAGTTCATAAGCCACCTCCCCAACTCGTCTAACCACTCGGTAGGGCCCATAGAAGCGTGGCTCTAGCTTCTCGGCCCCCTTCTGCTTTAGTGTGGACTGCCTGTAAGGCTGCAGCTGAAGGTACACCAAGTCCCCCTCCTCGAAGTGTCTCTCTATCCTGTGTCGGTCTACGTAAACTTTCAGCTGATTTTGGGCTGTCACCAAATTATCCTTGAGAGCCTTGAGGATATCTTGGCTCTCTTGGACCCAGTCTTTGGCCTTTGGGGCCTAACTATCTCCAAAAACAATATTAGCAAAAGACAATGCATCATATCCATAAAGAGCACGGAAAGGAGTCATACTGATGGACATGTGGTGTGTGATGTTGTACTAGTACTCGTGTTATAGCTCTGATACCACTTGTTATAGATCTAACCCAGAATATATATGAGAAATAGAAAGAAACCCAAGAATAACAAGATCTGGATATAGATATAATGCTTCTCTTTATTAATATCAAAACCCTTAAGGTAGGGCAACACCATACATTCACTCCTTAAGGAAGGAGAATGCTCCACAAGCCATATGCTTGTACATACAATAATCCTTGACACTATTCCTTGACACCTCTCCATGTGGAGTCTCTAGCCTCTATATAGGCCTCATACATACAATACCATAGATCATTACCATGGTTCCCTCATACCATCGACTAATACCATGGGCCCATTACCTTATTACTAACTACTTGTGGTCCCTTACATGATATGGGTTAACCACCTTATTTATTACTATGGCCCATCCCATTATTACATTATTACCTTGGGTACCTCCCTTTGTACCCCATATTATCCCCCCTAGGTATATAACATTCCACCCCCCTTAGCATGTTTCGTCCCCGAAACATGGGAAGAACACAAATAATAAGATCTACTCAAAAGAGTAGTCCACTGGTACCATGCACGTGCATCTAGCCATCCAAGAGAAAGTTGAACCCTCGATCTCGCTGGTGCCTCGCTCGCTTGAGATGGAAGTTGACCGTGGCAGCGCTTCTGTGTTGATGTGTAGTAGGCGGATCTTCGCTCTTCTCTATCTGTCCTGTGGGGGTTGTTGTTCTTGTGGCTAATTGATTGCCATCTTGTTGGTTGTTGTCTTGCAGGGTGATGTAGGTGATGATATGTTGAAGTTTTAACCCACGATGTCTTTTTCTTTAATTCACCTCGTACTGGAGCCTAACTGTTATGTTGTGGTGCCTGCTGTGGTGTCTTATCTTCCAATGTTTTTTCAACCACTGAGCCCTCATCTGATGTATCAACACCTGTAACCTAAGAAACCGGATTCGTTCAAAACCCTGGACGAATCGCGAATCATACGAATCGGACACGATTCTGTCCGGACACGTGTCATGCAGGCAAGACACGTCGTGTCTGTTTTCCCCACGTCGTGTCAGCTCGTGTCAGGGAAAAAATCGAATCGGGTCCGTTTTTTTGGAACGAGTCCTGGTTTAGTCCGAATCGTGTCACGATTTTTGCCTGTTCGCGGGGTTAAAAGGGGTCGGTCCTAACGTGACTTAGTTGAGTATCAATTGTCAAGGATTTAACGTGTTAATAAACTTAAGCTATAAATGTTTGAATCACTATTTCTCCTTCAGCTTCAAATAATCCGTGAATATAAACTTTTAGAGCAAGCTCACTAATATTTCACCATTGAGTAGGTTCGACATGCCTTGACGTCTAGAGCGAATCCAAGAATGCTCAGAACTTCAAAAGTGCACAGCTTGCATTAATACTTCAAGCACTCGTGAAATTCAGGTTTGTCTTCTAGATGGGCTCAAATTTTGTCCTAACACAGTGAATCAAAACGATCTTTCTTTTCACATCTACTAACCAATTCAAATGTCTCAAACCTCTACGTACAAGGGCTTAGATATGTGTCATTTGATCCAAGGAAGACCAACCATGTGTATGCTACATATATGTTTGAATGAGTCCTTCAAATAGACAATGATGCAAGATCAGATCTAGGGCTTGTTGATAATCGATTACACTTCCTTCAGGCAAAGTCTGCATGGTAACTTGTTCAATTTTTATGCTCAGAACCTCACACAATTCAGAACTTGTAGCACAGAATACTAGCTGGAATTTCAAGGCCGCAAATCACAAAATAATGAGTCTTCAATCTTCTTTCAGTGACAGATTTTGGTCTTCTTATAGGGTAAGGTTGCGACTTTCAAGGTAAACCTAAATGCCACTAAAGATTGCTTGATGAGTAATACAGAACCTCTTTCTAGGACAAATTATTGTCAAAATACTAATTCAAAATTCCAAAAGACAAGCCATATGTGTTTGTTTAGATCATAACACAGGTCCTTATACATGCAGTCGTCAATGAATAAGAGTATATCATTGTATTTGAATAGAAGCTATCAAATACCCAGCGAAGTTTAGTTTGTGCTCATAACGGACAATCGTAGGGATATTTGGAAGCCCGAATTTGATCACAGAAAAGTGTTACGTACTATTCAGAAGAATGCCCTAAGGAGGGTTGAAGTTGTAGAAAAAGTTAACAAGATTGCTTCAAATGATTGTCTTCAATTCCCTGTGAACCAAGCCCAATGAAACCACCAATAAAACCAAGCGAAACAAACCCTTTTATCCTTTGTTGTCCTGCAATTGATACTCAACTAAGTCACAGTTGTCAGTGTGTTTATCTTACTATCTTGTAAGTTGTAGTTGCTTACTAAGTTGTCTTTCAGTTATGAATCATGATTTAAATTTTTAATAGATTTATCATTGAAATTTGACATTTATTTGAATTTTGTATGTACTATACTACTATGCATGCTAATAGCCATAGTATAGATTAAGAATCAAGATCTATGTTTGAAATCAATAAATTTGTATCATTAATAAAAATTTGTGTAAGAAATATCATAATATCTAATTTTTAATATATATATATATATATTATTATATATTTTAATATATTATATATAATATATTTTTAATAAAGTAATATATAACGTGTCCTAACGTGTCCTGTTCCGGGGGGTCAGCGTGTCCGAATCCGACACCACGAATCTCGAATCCTACGTGTCCCGAATCCCCGTGTCAGGTGACTTAGCCTGTAACCTTTTCTGCTTTAGCCTCTGTTTGTGTTTGATTGTCGATCATCAATGGCTTATCATCTGATATGTCAGTCTCTGGAACATCTTCTGCTTCAGCCTCCTTGTACTCTACCTGTTTCTTGATGAAAATATCCTGTAATGTAATTTTCTTCTTTTTATACCAGAGCTTCAGGAATTTCTTCTGCACATTAATATTGATAGTACCCACCGATTCCATCCATGGGTATCCCAAAACAACATCCATATTATCCATCTCTGAAGTATAAAAATCACCATGCAACACATACTTATCCATAGAAAGCTTCAAATCCTTATAAACTTGAACATCCTCATCATCAACCTGTGTGTTTTCAATGTGTTTGGCTAAAACTTGCAATTTTTTTGCCAAATTAGCATTGATAAAATTATGCTTGCAACTAGGATTTATAGACACAACGATTTTTTCTTTCTGAATCAATCCATGAACCTGCAATAAGGAGACACCCATAGAAAATAATCCCTTACGCTTCTCATTCTCCTTTTTTCTAGGCCGAGACCATTTGTCTAAAAGGACTCTTTCAAATTCTGCATCTGAAAGTTTGGTCAACTGCTTGTTGTCAATTGAGAACCACCATGTGGTAGCCTCATCGTGGAAACCCATCCACATTAAATTCTTCCAATCTTTCCCATATATTATCTTTCTTTGTTTTATGACTTCTTGAATAGTAGGACCATTATCTTTCCCTATAAAACATAGCATCTCCATGAAGAGGGTTCGAGAAAAATTCACTTATTTGGCGAAAATTTGAAATGGCCACAATTCTGTCAGTATTGCTCAGAATCTCTATTATGACTTATTTTCGGAAATGGAACAACCATTCTGCATCTTTCCATGTGATAGAAATCTTGATCCAGTCATTGGAATTTCAGATCTGCGCTGTAACTCTCCAGCCGTCCCCAAAATTTCTGCAAAAAGAGTTGATTTTAAATTAGCGATATCTCCCTCATCCGGACTCCGATTCGACTGATTTTTTTTTTGAAATTGGTTATTTTTTCACAAAGAATCTAGATCTGTAATTGGATTTTGTAGATATTGCACCAGAACGTCTAGAGCTGCGCCGCAAACTCGCTGCCCTGAAAATTTGTTTGCAACCTCACTGATTTTTAAATCAGCGATATCTCCTTCATCTGGATTCCGATTTGACTGATTTTTTTTGGAATATGGTATTTTTTTCACATAGAATCTAGATCTGCAATTAGATTTTGCAGATCTTGCACCAAAACGTACAGATCTGATCTGCAAACTCGCCGCCCCCGAAATCCTGCAAAAAAAAAATAAAAAAAAAAAATTCTCCACTGTTTGCCCAAGAAAGTGCTCTGATACCACTTGTTATAGCTCTGATACCACTTGTTATAGATCTAACCCAGAATATATATGAGAAATAGAAAGAAACCCAAGAATAACAAGATCTAGATATAGATAGAATGCTTCTCTTTATTAATATCAAAACCCTTAAGGTAGGGCAACACCATACATTCACTTCTTAAGGAAGGAGAATGCTCCACAAGCCATATGCTTGTACATACTATAATCCTTGACACTATTCCTTGACACCTCTCCATGTGGAGTCTCTAGCCTCTATATAGGCTTCATACATACAATACCATAGATCATTACCATGGTTCCCTCATACCATCGACTAATACCATGGGCCCATTACCTTATTACTAACTACTTGTGGTCCCTTACATGATATGGGTTAACCACCTTATTTATTACTATGGCCCATCCCATTATTACATTATTACCTTGGGTACCTCCCTTGGTACCCCATATTATCCCCCCTAGGTATATAAGCGTGGCTCTAGCTTCTCGGCCCCCTTCTGCTTCAGTGTGGACTGCCTGTAAGGCTGCAGCTAGAGGTACACCAAGTCCCCCTCCTCGAAGTGTCTCTCTATCCTGTGTCGGTCTACATAAACTTTCAGCTGATTTTGGGCTGTCACCAAATTATCCTTGAGAGCCTTGAGGATATCTTGGCTCTCTTGGACCCAGTCTTTGGCCTTTGGGGCCTAACTATCTCCAAAAACAATATTAGCAAAAGACAATGCATCATATCCATAAAGAGCACGGAAAGGAGTCACACTGATGGACATGTGGTGCGTGGTGTTGTAGCAGTGCTCGCCCAGATGCAACCACCGAATTGTAATTATACATTGATCAGTGAAAGGAAAGGCCTAATCTGGAGTCCATTCAAACAATATTTGATAGCAGCAGGGATTGCAGGCCCCTAAAAGCCCTAGCTGCAGGCCTGACCTTGTCCAAGGACCCTAGCCACAACACTTTGGAAGGTTACAGTCCTTTTTATTTTTAGGGGTTTGTCATTGGTTTCCAGTGAAAAAGAATTTATCAATCTTGTTTAAAAGGCTTACTGTGTATGGTTGGAAGAATTCTGGGTACTTTGAGGAGCCTCACTAATCTTTTGAGGCTAAGTGTTGTGATTTGGCTTATCAAATGAGTCATTAAAAGAGGGCTGCTAGCCCTTGAGGTTTGCTCTTCCTCTCTTCTGTTGGCTGTCATTATCTTTCCAGATCTGAAGTGACTAATCACACTTAAAAGCAATAATATTGACCCATAAAATAATATCAGAATTTGCCATAAATTCAAACATCACAGTTCCTAATCTTGCTTGGCTGCAAGCTCTTTAGTGACTGTTCATATTCTTCAAAGGGTTGATCCTTGTTGACAGTGGCACCTTTTATTTCTTCTAACACTAAAATTTGTCATTGTGCATTGATGAATGTTTTTTGTGGACTGACATATGCTATAGAAATCTGATTCCAGGCTACAGTTATTATCTAGCTCTAGAGTTTGATTGTTGAGATTTGGTGTGATTACTTGCGTTTTGCTAATGACTTGACGGCTGAATAATAAATTGTTTGGGCTGAGTTGCAAGGAATCGTATGACTGATTTCATCTGCAACTTTTGGGATTGTTCTATCATATTGGGAAAGTATTAAGGCCCTGAAGGTCTGGTACATATTTGCACTAGTCAATAGTCACTGGTGCTTGCAGCATTTCAAGGTTCACTTACTTCCGATTGACAGTAAGATCGCTTAAAGTTAGGTGCTCTTTCCTTCGTCCTGAATTGGTCATCTTATGTTAGAAGCTGTATTGAATTTGATTGATTGGGGTCTCAATTCTCTCCACAGTGACCTTATCTCTGATTGTGTTTTGCTTCAGATCTTAACCTATATTGCAGACCCAAAGCTTGGTTGCAAACACCTAATAATAAAGCCTAAAAACACTGATAAATAACTCATAATACTCACAAGAATAGTCACGATTTTTTGGGCCATCATTTACATCAGATCTCTGCAATAACACTATCAGTCCACTAACAGTCAAGATTAGTCATGAAAATTGCATACATCTGACATAAGGTTACATCCACTCTACAGTGGCACTTTCACCTTTCATTTGGCACTAATTCTGAGTTGTGTGTTTGGTATTGAATTGAGCAATCTTACAGACTGATCTTGTTTACTGCTGTAACCTGATATACATTGACAGAGTGGTCTGGTGTATCTTTTGTAAGAAACTATCGTGATTGGAATTTGCTATTGGATAGCCCTGTTTTTTGGTTACTAACTCTCTTTCATCACTTTCATTCCTAGTCTCTAGTGACCTTGCATTTTGCAGAAGTGTCACTTTCTCACAGAGTGCATTCTCCCCATATTTTGTTGCATCACTGTTAGTAATCTCATTTTGTAATTACACTCTTATGATTATAATATTATCTGGATTTAATCTACAAATCTAATTAGTGAAGGTAATTTATCATAAGTGGAAGGAAGATATTGTTCTCATCATTGTGTTCCAAGTTGCTCTTATTCCTAATTGCCAAGTAGTATCAGCAAAATAGCTCTTATAAGCATATTTGAGATCACACAAATTGTCGCTTTAAGTGATTGTCATTGTTAATCTAATGTTGTTCTATTGATATGCTTATTATATTGTTATTGGAAATGTGCTCAAAGCATATCTCATCATTAATGAATCTTTATTGTCCATCTTAAGGCATTAAATATTGTAATGTTGGAGCTCTGATCTGACTCTTCAGTTGACTGATCTACTTACTACAGTGAATGATTTGATCTTACAATAACATCCTTGTGGTATCTTGAACATTCGGTGATCAGTAGTGAATGATTTTATGAGCTGATTTCTTCATTGACAGTGACTATAGTGGTTCATTTTGTTGGTAGAGGTGTACTAAGGGTCTGGTGCATTTCTTGCAGTTGATAGTTGGGCATATCTCACATCCCTGTGCTAATTGCATTTTGCATCTCATAGCTTGTCATTGGAAAGTCGTAATCTCATTATCTTGCATCTCATCAGGCTGCATCATCTCATCATACTAACATTTTCCCTTGGAGCAGGTGCCTATATTGTGACTTGATATTCTACTTAGTAATTTGAGCATTGTCAATTAAGGCGCTGGTCCATCATTTCCTTTATCCTTGAGTGTCTCATTAATCTAATTGAATATATCTATAACATTATTGCTCAATAATAATAATTTCACTTTCCCATTAAATCCCTTCAAGTTACTAAGATAGGAAATTGCATCTCCTAGGACTACTTGTTCCAACAAGTTTTCCTTCATTATCATCCTTAGGGACTACCCCGCTTGACTTATCTAGGAGAGAGTCTAAATGGAGAGAATAGGGATTTAGAGTGACAACCCCTGTTCTAAGCGTTGCACCTTTGGTGTACACTTCAGGCGACAACAGGCCACACATCAAAATTTTCTGCACTTTTCTTAGCAATTTCATACAATTTTGTATGACTGCATTGTTGTACCATACAGCTGTTTCTATGAACCCTGGAAATGATGGCTAAAAACAATATCTGGAGAATGTTGTATGGTGGCTAAAATTTTAAAAAAGATGACCTTGCTTCGAAAAAAAAGAAACAATACCTAGGTTCAATGAAACCCTTTTGGTTCTTCAATGTGCTACGCTAGTGATCCCTCTATCCATCTTTCCAGCAACGGTCCCTAGGTCTTTGCACTCTCACACACTCATCAATCTGATCACTCTGTTTTGATTCTCCAGATCATCATACGATGCAAGAGAAGAGCATACTTAATGGATTAAAATGGTTTTGATACCAAATTACGCAAACCGAGCACATAAAGAAACTAAGAAAACTTGAAAGAGTTATTTGTATTTAGTGAATAGTGAGAAGGTGAAACCTTTTTTACATAGGTTACAATGGAGTTCAGTAACTCCACTTTATGAACGTGGGATAGAATTAAATACACACTAAAAGTGAAATAAGACATAACAAACATAAAATAAACTAAAGTCAAATTGATTTTATTAATGTCTAAGTCTAGTACCTAATTGACCATTATTAAACTAATATTTACTTTAATAATTTTAGACTTGACTTTGCTTGCTTATGTCTTAGTCTTGGTCTATTGGAGAGACTTTCACTTGACATGACCTTCCTTTGCTCATGAGATGTATCATGTTGCCTCCTTTACCTGTCACAACTGCCCCAAGAAAAGTCAGCCTCCTTATAATGAAGAACCAATGCATGAAATGGTGCTTTGAGAAGGGAATTATGAGTGCTTCAACTTGGAGATGATTTGATGTCTTGTAAAGTGCAATGAACCTCTTCTTTGCCTTGGATAATGTGAGACGTTGCCTTGGGGAGCACAAATACATCATGAATTGCGAGATTGCTATGAAAAATCATGGCCATGGCCAAAGAGGTGTGCATACATAAGAGAAATTGTCCATGTGGGGAATAAATATAGGTTCTCTAATACAACAATAAGATGGGTGTTTCCACCCTTACATAGTGCAATCACCTTTAGAGGGGTAATACAATAAGTGCTCTTTTAGGTCATGTGTCCACCTCCACGATGCCAACATACCAACCCAAGACATAAACATGTCCATCAAGCTAGGGAGTTACCACTCACCATGGGGCAGTCGGCGAAGCCAAACACCACAAAAGTGAGCTAAGAGGACTGGTCATCACCATCCACCAAGGGGGAACTAGGATACATTTTAATACTCCATCCCACATGGCCTTATAGGGCCTGTTGACCCTGCCGCCCGCACCTACCTACACAGTTAGCGAGAAAAGCCTTCAACCCCACAAGGTGTGGTTGGTGGCAGGGAACTCAGAGAAGGGGCTGTCACACTGATCCCAACTCTCTCCGTTTTAGCTATCTCCTAGGCTAGCTAAGGGGGGTGGTCCCTAAATGGAAAGTTAAGCCTAAAGCTAAGATGAAAAGTTCTAGGAGGATTATTTGAGTTAAATAAGATTGTCAATCTGAGATCTAAAATCAAAACGAAATATAAACAATAGCCATTAACCATACGATGAGCATGTACCACACAAATGACCAGTGCCTTAAAACGTTGTTATTTCGGAAATGAAAATATTTTTGTTTGTACTTCTTTTTATGCTCAAAATGGAAACGAATGCTTTTAAATGAAAAGGGGAAATTTGCTTTGACTTTCAAAATAGAAACGAAGCTAAGAGATCAGGGTACTTCCCTCTTGAGTAAATCCTTTTTTTTGGTGTCTTAAGAGCTTGATGGCTTGAACAGCATGTGGGATCCTTGGTATCCTGGGAGGTGACTATTCCCGCCGAAGAAGTCCTCGCCCTCCAACAGAGCTGGCAAACCTGTCGCTTGAAAACACAGAAAACACTTGCAAACAAATTGTTAGTGCAACAAGGGACTTGGTATATAGAGACCAAGTTGAGCTTGTCATTCAACCGAGAATGGACAAGCTACAACAAGCGTACAAGATATACCAAGCCCAAAAGAGATCTGAGATAGCTGCAGATCTCTCCTCCCTAGACGATAGTGCCTTCAGGCAAAATGAAAAACAACTTAGAAAGCAAAATGAAAATCACATGAACATTAAACGATACAAGTATACCTCATATACCAAGACATGCACCACACGAGAAGCTGCTAACCCCAAAGACTTTTATTATTAATAAGAATACTGAATACACAATCCGGCAGAGTCTCCGCCAGCCCAATAGCTCGTTCTATGATGATACAATAAGAGCCCAAGGCTCATATAAATAGGAAAATGGGAGACAATCCCAAGGCAAATTCCCAATGACAAATGGCAATAAGGTGAAGATCCCAATGAAGAAATGACATGACAAGTGGCTTGATGACAATCCCAATGTGAAGATAACTGCTCCTGATTTCCACGTGGCTGCCTTTGAACTGCTGCTTGACTGAAAACAACTGCTTGTAATAAATTCTTATTTGGCTGCCTTTTAATCTGATGTGCATGCCCACGTTTTGCTGTAGATGAACATGAGTTAACTGCTGTTCTAAATGCCTGTAAACTTCTGTTTATTTGGCTGCCAATGAACTGTTGATAAACTGTTGCTTCGTATTGCTGACTGGCTGCTGTCTATCCGTTGCCATGCTGCCCACCGTAAATTAATTCTCCCGTACGGACCTTGCTGGATAATGCTGCCCACGTATTTATTTTTTTGTTTGCTGAGTTAAACTTTGCTGAAATAATATTCAACGTAAAGCTATTTGACTGCCAGCGTGGATATCAAACCTGTGTTGACTTAAGATGGGCTGCCGTACGGACAGCGTACGGACTGTTTTCTTCTTCCTTTTTTTTAATTTGCTGAGGTGGCTTTCCATTGGGCAGTCAATGTTTAAACCTGGCCCACGTATATGCTGATTTGTAAATCCATGTCACCATTCCATTGATTTTTTGATTTGCTGAGGGATGTTTGCCGTACGGACGTACGGAAATCGTACGGACTGTTTTATTTGACCATGTGCAAAAATGTTGGGCCAAAGTGGGGTCCCATTATAATTTATCAACCTTATAATAATTCAAATTTAAATCAAAGTTATACTTTTTGAAAATTCCATGAACTCAAACTTTGACTTTGACCTTTGACTTTGACTTTGACTTT
>APFE031605882.1:0-12048 GCA_000404065.3 Pinus taeda | reverse complement strand
TTTATTTGTGCTTAATAACAGACTTAAGCTTATTTTGAAGTGGTATATTGGTTTGTTTTCACAGCAAGGTTATTTTGGTCAAATCATTGTTGCGGTATTTAAAATTACATGAAACTTATATGAGTTTATTATCTGCATTAGGATTCCTAGGAAATCTACCCATGTGAAAACCTTAATGCTGTAATATCTACGTATTGTGACTTGAATTAATGTTTGGATCTTGATGCTGAAATGACACAGTTGTGTCTTTGCCTACAGTTTAAAATATATATTTTGTAATATTTTACAATCGTTTCTGGGGTTACAAAATTTCCTCTCTCCATCCCTACCAATGATGTTGGTATCCAGCTATGCTAATAATGTTGGTATTGGAGTTGCCCAACACAATGCTAGTTGTTATGCATATCTCATTAATATGGATTATTAGGAATTTGTTCCACTGGTTGTAGGTGTCAATAGCCCACTAATGGTGTTATGGGTTGCAATCTGATTCAGTCATTTCTGATTCACATGCATGGGGAACTTAAGCCTCTGTAGCTGGTGGGGAGCATGACCTCACTAGAGTAGGCTTTCTTATCTACTCTCCACTATGTCTTGAGTAGTTTGCACCAAATATTCATGGTCCAATACTGGGTGATCAGGAGTTGTTTTGCTAAACATATTGAAGGCCAACCCTTTGTTTTTCAAAAAGGTAATGCACTAAATGATAGAAAATCAAGCATACTATAATTCCTGTTTATGTTTGGCTGACATTTCCATAAATTGCAGGAAGTACTTATTTATTTGCGGTTTGTAAGTCACTTATTGTTTCTTTATCAGATGAAATATAATTGATATCTCATCTTGTAGAAATAGTACTACATCCACGGTTTGTAAAATGATCAATGATTTATATCAAAACCTCAACACCCTTGGAGAGCAATGGAATCTATGACATCATCTCTAAATTTGACACCACGGTAATAGAATTGGCAGTAACAACATACCAAGCAGCTCTGCTATTGTTGTTCAATGAAGCTACGAAGCTGAGCTATGTAGAAATTAAATCTCAACTAAATTTGGAAGATGAAGATCTTATTCGACTTCTGTATTTAGTTTCATGTGGCAAGAACAAGATTCTTCTAAAGGAAACTAGCACTGCAACAATATCTACAAGTGATAATTTTTAATTCAATACTCCCTTTTCGCACAACTTGAAAAAGATTAAGATTCCACTTACATATATGAATGCAAATGAGAGGAATAGAGTAATCGAAAATGTAAAAGAAGACAGACATTTCTAAATAGAATCAACAATAGTTCTCATCATGAAGGCTAGAAAAATCTTACCTCGGCAACAACTATTGAGTGAGTGTGTTGAACAGCTCCAAAGCACATTCAAGCCCGAACTTAAAGCAATAAAATCCAGAATTCAAGACTTGATCTCAAAGGAGTACCTAGAACGTGACAATGAAAACAGTAATTTATTGAGATATATAGCCTAATATCGCTGATTGAGATGCAAGTTGAAAACAAATCTGTAATGCAACTTATGGTTAATTTTGTTTTATTTTAGAGAAATAAAACATATCACAGATTGGATTTTCCATGTGAGTTCGATTGACTAACACAGAAATACTCTGTTTTGCGATAGAGGATGAAGAAGTTTTCCAGGTCACTTGCAAGTCACTCACCCAGTTCTACCTACAAGAGGAGGGACATTAGATAATGCATGGCTTTTGTGCCACAACTCATCACAGGAGAGAACACTGCTTGACTCATGCTACTGTTCCATAAATTTTGTTTTATGTTTCAGACAGGGAGTTCCATCCCTTCGTCTACAAGGAAATAACATAAAGTAGTAATGGATCAATATAGAAGTTGAAACTATTAGGATCTAAAGGAGTGGTGGTTTTATCCACTACTCTAGCTAGTGCCTAAAAAATATAAAATTTGGGTTTGGTGGTTGTGAATTCCATTGTCACTGAAGGTAGGTATAGCCTAATTTTGTGTCCACCAGAAACCTATCAATTATTTTGGCTATACCCTCCTTAACCTTCCTTTCGTTACACCAATCTTACAAATAGCATGCACTTTCAGAACCTAACCACATTTTTCCAATGTAAGCGAACGCCTAGGATCAATTTCTCAATCTCTTCTATAGCTTTAATGGGCTTCTTTCCCTTACCTTTGTTGGTAGCAATGTTTTTGATGTCGACCAATCAAACTGTAGTCAAAGAGCCCCTACCTCCAATGTTTTTTCAGACCGATTGCGCTTGATCTCCACGTCCGAACATTCAATGTGCGAAGAGATAACAACAAATTATTGGAAAGGTGGCCAATTATAGTTTAAAAGGCCGTCTTGGGAAACAACTGCCTCTATTGGACAGGCAGGTTTCTTAGCTGTCAAGATTCAAATGTTTGTACCTCCACCAACCTCCATTACTTGTATGTGATGGACACTGCGAGTCAACCGACTTGAGTTAAAAACTCCAAGCGTCGATCTCTGAGAAAACTGTACATAGCAAGTTTTCTTCCCAAGAACTAGATCCATTAGAAAACACATTGCCTCACAAATAGCGTTGATGTTGTTTATATATTGATCACAATCAAGGTTCAACTGAAAAAGGCCATTTGTGAGGACAGCAGACACTCGGACCTAAGTGGAGCAATGGATAACAATCATCAGCATCAACATAATAATTAATGAATTTCATATGAGGAAATCAACAGAAAAAGGGAGATGTGTACATAGCTAGGAATATACCAATGCATTCATTGCTCTGGCTTTCTTGTGGTATTAGAAACTAGGCTTCTTTTCATGGGATACATAAACTAACAGTGGCAATTCATTGCCAAAATTTTCAACTCCCCCTGATTCAGTCACTAACGGAGGCTGCAGAGTATTTTCAAATGGTGTGTCAGTAACAACCTTATCATTATCTTATGTAAGCTCACAATTTGTCAATGGCGTACTACATTTTGGTCCAAATAATGTGTACAAGCAAGGAGATATATCATGGCCCTCAGTATGTCCAAGAGTCTACAGTGGTGTGTCAAAGGATTCCATCCTCTGTTCCAGTGTAGGTGATGACATATTCTATGAAACAAATTGTTTACTTATCTCCTCAAAAGAAAAAATGAAAAAATGTCACACATACAGTTATTTCCATGGTCATATAAGATGATGTCACTTGATGCTATTGTTTAGATTAGATATATATGGAGTATAGATTAGATTATATATGGAGTATAGATTAGATTATATATGGAGTATTAGATTAGATATATATGGAGTATAGATTAGATATATATGGAGTATAGATTCCATATTAACTATGCATTAGTGCCAAAATATGTCACAGAGAAGCAATGTAGATTGATGCCATTCATTCAAACTGACTTTGTTGTAGAGGAACGTATCAGTCGACCTGTGTGTTAATGTTATACATAATGCAGAGGAACAAAGTCTTATACATCGTGAGCCATATGAACTGTGTAGAGCCAAGAGCCATTGGTAATAGAATTGGCAGTAACAACATACCAAGCAGCTCTGCTATTGCTGTTCAATGAAGCTACGAAGCCGAGCTATGTAGAAATTAAATCTCAACTAAATTTGGAAGATGAAGATCTTATTCGACTTCTGTATTTAGTTTCATGTGGAAAGAACAAGATTCTTCTAAAGGAACCTAGCACTACAACAATATCTACAAGTGATAATTTTGAATTCAATACTCCCTTTTCGCACAAGTTGAGAAAGATTAAGATTCCACTTACAGATATGAATGCAAATGAGAGGAATAGAGTGATCGAAAATGTAAAAGAAGACAGACATTTCTAAATAGATTCAACAATAGTTCTCATCATGAAAGCTAGAAAAATCTTACCTCAACAACAACTATTGAGTGAGTGTGTTGAACAACTCCAAAGCACATTCAAGCCCGAACTTAACGCAATAAAATCCAGAATTCAGGACTTGATCTCAAAGGAGTACCTGGAACGTGACAATGAAAATAGTAATTTATTGAGATATATAGCCTAATATCGTTGATTGAGATGCAAGTCAAAAACAAATTTGTAATACAACTTATGGTTAATTTTATTTTATTTTAGAGAAATAAAACATATCACAGATTGGATTTTCCATGTGATTTCGATTGACTAACATAAAAATACTATGTTTTGTGATAGAGGATGAAGAAGTTTTCCAGGTCACTTGCAAACCACTCACCCAGTTCTACCTTCAAGAGGAGGGACTTTGGATAATGCATGGTTTTTGTGCCACAACTCATCATAGGAGAGAACACTTCTCGACTCATGCTATTGTTCCTTAAATTTTGTTTTATGTTTCAGACAGGGAGTTCCATCCCTTCGTCTACAAGGAAATAACATAAAGTGGCGATGGATCGATATAGAAGTTGAAAATATTAGGATCTAAAGGAGTGGTGTTTTATCCACTACTCTGGCTAGTGCCTAAAAAATATAAAATTTGGGTTTGGTGGTTGTGAATTCCATTGTCACAGAAGGTAGGTATAGCCTAATTTTGTGTCCACCAGAAACCTATCAATTATTTTGGCTATACCCTCCTTACCCTTCCTTTCATTACACCAATATTACAAATAGCATGCACTTTCAGAACCTAACCACATTTTTCCAGTGTAAGTGAACACCTAGGATCAATTTCTCAATCTCTTCTTTAGTTTTAATGGGCTTCTTCCCTTTACCTTTGTTGGTAGCAATGTTTTTGATGTCGACCAATCAAACTGTAGTCAAAGAGCCCCCAACTCCAATGGTTTTTCAGACTGGTTGCGTTTGATCTCCACGTCCAAACATTCAATGCGCGAAGAGATAACAACAAATTATTGGAAAGGTGGCCAATTATAGTTTAAAAGGCCGTCTTGGTAAACAATTGTCTCACATATAGCGTTGATGTAAACAGTAATTAGAAAACACATTGCCTCACAAATAGCGTTGATGTTGTTTATATATTGATCACAATAAAGGTTCAACTGAAAGAGGCCATTTGTGAGGACAACAGACACTCGAACCTAAGTGGAGCAATGGATAACAATCATCAACATCAACATAATAATTAATGAATTTCATATGAGGAAATCAACAGAAAAAGAGAGATGTGTACATAGCTAGGAATATACCAATGCATACATTGCTTCGGCTTTCTTGTGGTGTTGGAAACCATGCCTTTTTTCATGGGATACATAAACTAACCGTGGCAATTCATTGCCAAAATTGTCAACTCTCCCTGATTCAGTCACTAACGGAGGCTGCAGAGCATTTTCAAATGGTGTGCTAGTAACAACCTTATTATTATCTTATGTAAGCTCACGATTTGTCAATGGTGTACTACATTTTGGTCCAAATAATGTGAAAAAGCAAGGAGATATATCATGGCCCTCAGTATGTCCAAGTGTCTTCAGTGGTGTGTCGAAGGATTCCATCCTCTGTTCTAGTGTAGGTGATGACATATTCTGTGAAAGAAATTGTTTACTTATCTCCTGAAAAGAAAAAATGAAAAAATGTCACACATATAGTGCACCAACTGTGTACTATGTTCCTTAAGATGAATCTGATAAAGAAGATGGAAAAATATGAAGTTCATACATAATTTAGCTTACCTTTTCAAAATCCTTTGCTGTTGTTTCATTTTCTTTGTGTAGATTCTATAGCTTCCATAAACTAAGTTGTCCCACTAGCCCAGCACGACTCTCTTTTAATGAACTGTGCATAGCCTCATCACTTCCTATGGATTGCCTTGGCCTATAAACAAAAATGGTATCTATGGTTTTCTTTGTGCTTCCATTAAGTTTTCAATTCATCGGCCTTCTGGAAGGTGTAGCATAGAATGACTCTGGAAGTTTTCCTTGTAAGTCCAATTGAAAAGTTTGCAATCTATTGCTCAAAGTTAGTATTCTGTCTACAATTTGGTTCTTTTTGAATCCCCTTTACTAGGAACATTCATATCAGCCAAAATAGCAGAACCTTCAGCTACTCCTCCAGACTCCACCGAATTTTCTGTAAGGAGAATACTTTCAGAATGCTCTGTCCCTTCCAAAACCATAACATCCTTCTCCATGACAGACACATGGTCTCCAAGTGGGACATGCAGTGACAAATATTTAGTCTCTGATGTCACATCATTTTCTATAAGCTCAAGCTTTTTCACTGGGGTATCATATTCTGGCCCCTCAGCATGTTCAAGCCTCTTCAATGGCTTATCCAGGGAAATTCGTTGATTGCACACATCCTTGTCTTCTAGAAGAGATTCATTCATACTTAAACAAGGGGATATATTGTAACTTTTTCTAAGTTCTGAATTTTTGGATGGAATTCTGGAGTCCAGGCCAAATAAGGTGCTTAAACAAGTTGATATATTATATCCCGCCATAACCTCATGGATCCTCAATAGAGTATCCAATTGGGATGGTTCCTGCTTGCTCACCACAATCTGTTTATTTTCTCCAACTTTGAAATTTTGGGTCTCTCCAGCTTCCTGGCCATTGTTTCCCTCAATTTTGGCAAGGTCAATGAATCCCTCATGTTTTTTGTTGTTTTCCATATCAAACAATTGTTCTCTAATTGGACTTGAAGCAGTTATGCCATCAACAATAAAAATTCTTTCCTGGCATGCTCCATCTTCAACTTCATTCTTTTCCGCAGCTATATCATATCCCTCTGTAACCTCACATGTCTTCAAAGGATTATCCAATCGATAAAGTTCCTGCTTGCAGGCAGCTTCTGTAACAATCTCTGAGATATTTTCTGGAAGAGAATCATCAATACCTGAACAAAATAATGCATCATTACTCTCCATAAGATTTGGCTTATCTAATGGATCACTAAAGTCCAGTACCAAAAAAAGAATTCAAGCAAGAAGACATATCAAGGCCTTCTGTAAGCATAGGCATCTTCAATGGAGTATCCATGTTAGAAGGTTCTTAGTTGTTGGCCACTGTGTCTACTTTCACAAGTTGTATATTTTCTCCAACTTTGAATTCTTGTGTCTCTTCAGCTCCATTCTGTATATATTTTTCTTCCTGGTCATCCTTATTACCATACTTGAAACAAGTCATTCATACTACTGAAATGGAGTAGCCCTGCTGCTAGATAAAGCTCAAACTTGATGAATATCTTCTTACTGTTATTCAAAACTTTTTGCAGGGTTATTATTTGAAACCCTGCTTCGACTGAAACCCCAAGTGTAGAAGATAGTTTTGATTTTGAAATGCTAATAGTATATACAGTGGATGTCAACAATATCACTGACTGCCAGAACAATCTTCCCATGCATATGCTCTTCCTTGATTATGATATTGAAAATAGGCAAAGGAAATTATACCAGTGAGATATATCAATTCTTCAGAGAATGAATATCGGTGGATACTCTTGGACTTATTATGGAGATTGAAGACACAACAAAAGTCTGACATTCCTTAGAAGTGAAGTCAGATGATCTTTGGTATCATAGAGATTTATTCCTTTCACTTCTTCATAGGCACCTTACTAGCTAGTGCCAGTGAGAAGTATCAGTGAGTTCTGAGGGAGAAACATATCTTTTCTTACTATGCCAACTATTTGCCATAGACTTGAATCTAAACAGCGAATTGTCAACAATGGTGTCTTGTCACTTAAAAAAAAAAAAACTCAACAGTGCCTTGTGGATCTTAAATTCAACAAGTTTATTTATGCTGGTCTCTATAAAATTATAGTCTTGATTAGGATTTCTTTCCATGGTCATATAAGATGATGCCATTTGATGCTATTGGTTAGATTTCATATAAACAACGAATTCTCAACAATGGTGTCTTGTCACTTAAAAAATACTCAACTGTGCCTTATGGATCTTAAATTCAACATGTTTATTTATGCTGGTCACTGTAAGATTACAGTCTTCATTAGGAGTTATTTCCATGGTCATATAATATGATGCCATTTGATGCTATTGGTTAGATTACATATATATGGAGTATCGATTCCATATTAACTATGCATCAGTGCCAAAATATGTCACAGAGAAGCAATGTAGATTGATGCCATTCATTCAAACTGAATTTTTTGTAGAGGAACGTGTCAGTCGACCTGTGTGTTAATGTTATACATAATGCAGAGGAACAAAGTCTTATACATCGTGACCATATGAACTGTGTAGAGCCAAAGACACATCTATATATATACAGAGGACAGTGAGACACATATGTGCATTGAAGCCTACTAGGTCGCAGAGGAACAATGTCTCTATGTCAATGTGATAATTGATGAATGGATGAATAATGTACAATGTAGTACACAAGAGATGGGAGACTATAACTGAGAGCAATAACAAGGTCCCTTAAGAACAATGAAGATTTAGAGCGAGAGACTTCCTATGGCGAGAGTCATGTAAAAAAACCTACAAACTTTGTAACCAGAGTCATTACATCAGAGGGAACAACACATGAGTACTATCATTACAGAAACAATCCATATTTTATCTAGAACAAAATCATACATATATTCATGAGGGAACACATTCTTACAGTCCACAAAATCGATTGAAATGTCTGCTTCTGTTTCAAGAATAGAATCAGTTATACCTGAACAAGGGAACATATCATTATTATCTTGAAGCTTCGCTCGTTTAATTTGTTCTAGAATTATTGCAGAAAATCATTAGTAGTTGGGTTGTGTCTCTTCAGCTCCGTTCTATATAGATTGTTCTTCCTGGTCATCCTCTTTTCCCTAAATTTTGTTAGGGGCAATGAATCCCTCATGTTTTCCATGGTTGTCCATATCAAACAATTTTTTTTTAATTGGACTTGCATCAGTTATGCCATCAATAATACTAATGCTTTCTTGATATGCTTCATCTTCAACTGCATTCTTTTCTAGAGCTACATTGTAAGATCCACGTTCTACTTGATCACCATCTGTTAAGGGAATTTGAACATTCTTGGTGATCTGCTCAATTACATCTTCCTCGTTTTGAGGAGTTGAACCATACAACTCATTGAGGTTATAAAACTCATTTCCATTGTCTGAAAAGTTGTCTTGGTGCACTTCATCCTCTGAAGCTTGAATGTTCTCATATGTTCCTTGAAGTTCGTTGGACATATCTACCTATTCAGGATTTCTCACTTTCATGCAAACTGCATCAGGAGAGCCATCATTTTTCTTGTGAAATATAGTTTCTTCAACATCCTAAGTTTCAGCCATTGAATCAAGTTCATAATGCTCATTTCTTTGATATACAGATTCATGAAATCCTTCGCTAGTTTTGGGATCACTCAATTCATCTTCTTGAGCTTCACCATTAACCAGTGAGATGTGACTTTGCTGAACATCACTTAGAACTAAAAGCTCCTCTTCACTGCATTCCCCAGGTGCTTGACCTTCACTATATGATGCCAGTTGTGACCCCTAAAGAACCAACCAGTAACTATGTCTAATGGGAGACAAAAGGTTCCAAGGTATTTTCCAATGTTAACGGATACAATAATTGTCTCAGATAATCACAAATTTCTTCGGTTAGAAGTGGCTAGCTAACAAAATGTCTACAATTCCTCTGCCCTAGGATAAAATAATGCTAATCTGGCAATAGAGAGTTATGGCTTATAATAATCCATTCATTAACAATAGTGAAAAATAACCCTACTCACAGAAAGTTTAGGGGATTCCATCAGTTGTTCACATAATGTGTATAAACAACGCAGACAATGTCAAAGTTGGTGAGTCCCCGGATGCGGGTGCTGGCACGTCACAAGGGGTCGAGCCACATGCCCAACATGTGCCGCCCTGTGCTAATATTAGTGGTTAATGGGAATTCCCCGCCAAGGTTCAATATTCCGTAGCCCGAGCTCTGGGCATTCAATGCCGAGCAGAGTGAATAGATGGAGTTGCAGATTGCAGTTATTGCTCGCTCTCAATGAGGGAATGAGGCAGGATATCAAGGGGCAGATGAGCAGATGCGAGCTCATTGGCATGGTGAAGCTGGGGAGGTGCAGACGCAGAGGAATTCTGGCTGGGCAGTTATCCTACCACTTTGACAAGCAGTCTTGGCTTTCCGTTGCTGTAATTCAGGTACATGCCTTAAGTGGGAGCGGCAATTCAAGAGCATTCAAGGCAAATTGGTTTCAAGGAGTGAAATTCCTCCCTCAGGCAACGGCTGCTCAGAGGTTGTCACGCCTGAGTGGGACTTGTGGCGAGATCCGCCTTGTGGTTGGTCTTACAATTCAACTCAGGCTAACGAGGGAGACAGAGGGGTGTCCATGGCAAGGCTGCGGGAACGGCAACCAAGCAGAAGAGGACCTGGGCGAGGTTCATCCTCTTACCCTCCGGCAGCGGATGAGCACCATCACTGCTGCTGGTGCTACTGCTACAGGCGGGCAAGGGCTACACCAATTCAAGCTGGGAAATTCATGGAGGTTGGTAGCTCAAGTGAAGGGGAGGCAGTTCTTCCAGCATTCGGCTCGGTTGTGTTCACGCTGGGCAGCTCAAAGGATAATGCAGGTATCAATGCTCATATTTCAGTTCCTTTTACTAAAGTGCCTAAAGGGAATGATAGTGGGAAGCCTCCAGGATTGGCGGAACCACCTCCAGAGGGCACTGGGGAGGAGAGCCCTGTTCTGCAGCCACCAATTGAGGTGGGCACCTCAGGGAAGGAGATTCTGCACACCCCCTCGCATCCCCAGGTGTAGGAACCTCAGGAAACTGCAAAGGATCCATGGACTACCATGTGGGAAGGAATCCCTGAGGGCCAGGGATGGTGCAATATCGTGGAAGAAAAAAGTCTCTGCGACGACTGATCCTCCGACGCGCGCACCAGTACATGCCTTTCTCTCTCAGCTCCGGTCCAGGATAAAGGTCTCTGCGGGTATTTGGGTTCGGGTCATCACTGTGTTTGTTCACTTTCAGTTTTTCATACTATCTCGTTTATGTCGGTCTAGCTTACTCTCAGTTTTTAATATTGTCTTGTACATGTCGGTCCACTGTAAGTTCTCTGTCGGTCCACAGTCAGTTTTTGATGGAAGCCCCTGCGTGGTCCGTCATGTTCATGTTTAACTCAATGCGGTTCCATGTTCTGTTGCCCGTCAAGTCAAATTGGTTTCCAACCTCAGTAAGTTTTTGGAGGAATTTTGGAAGTCCTGTAGGTGTTGCCCCTGCGAGGGAGCTTTTTGTTTCAAAGCTAAGCTATCCAAGGTGCCACTGCTAGCCCTGGACGTCCTGTCTCACTGCTTGTAAAATTTACCTGTAAATATAATACAATAGACTAGCTAGATTTTTACCGAGAAAAAAAAAATGTCAAAGTTGGTGAGGGTAAGTTCAGATGGATCAACTAACCTCTGTGCTGCATCTTTATAAGCCACACAGATTTGTCCCACTGCCTCCCTGACCGGTAAACTTTCTTTCTCTCTTGCCACCAATAGCTTCAATCTACAGAAGATCTGGTATTGCTGGCCCTTTTTCGTTCCCACCGCGTCTTTTTCTGTTTTTGGTTGTCCTCCCAAGTCCCCTCCTTCCACCTTTTTTCCTATTCCACATCGGGGTTTTCCCAGAGAAAATGTTCTATGGTCCGCATATTGAAGATGGAGCGAGATCCATAGGTTCCAGCGCTGGCCCTTTTTCCTTCCCACATCGTTTTTTCTAGTTATCCTCCCAATTCCCCTCCTCCCACCTTTTTTCCTATTCGAAATCGAGGTTTTCTGGAGCGAATCGGGGTTTTCTGGTGTGAATGATCATAGATCAGTGCACGAACATGGGAGTGAGATCCATAGCTTCCAGCACTAGCCTTTTTTTTTCGTTCCCACCGCCTTTGGTTTTCTGGAGCGAATCGCGGTTTTCACAGCCCATTGAACATGGCAATGAGGTCCATAGGTTCCAGCATAGTTAGGGCAGGCCAAAAAACAATAATCTATTTATTGGCCATCTATATTTATTTCTTTAAATTACAATAATATGTAGTAAATACATAAATAAATATATATACATATTCAATCATTTTTTCTAAAGGTACTATGAACTTAACAATTAATTTTAAAATTCTTTTTATATTTATATATAGATATAATTTATATA
>APFE031605881.1:89132-105791 GCA_000404065.3 Pinus taeda | reverse complement strand
TACCCACCTTGCGGCTGGAGACCAGTTTGATTCTGGGGTTGGTAACCGGGTTGAGAAGCAGGAACCATCTACGAAGACTGAGGTTGGGCCATCCTAGAAAGATATCCTTGTGAAGGCTGAGGTTGGGCCATCTGGCCGGAAGGTTGTCCTGGTTGGATCTGAGACGGACCTACTTGCCCAGAAGGTTGAACTTGCTGGGGGTTTGGTTGTCCTTGTGCAACCGAAGGTTGTCCTTGTAGATGAGATGGCTGACTAGGATGAGCAGCGGGCTGGCCTTGCTGCATGTAAGGCTGGCCACCTTGCCTAGAAGGGTAACCTTGCTGGTTTTCGGGTTGTCCTTGCTGCGCGTAAGGTTGTCCCGGGTTTCCAAAAGGTTGCCCAAGATATGTATAAGACGGACCAACAGAGGCCGAAGGTTGTCCCTGGTAGGGTTGTCCTTGTGAGCCTCCAGGTTGCCCTGGATAGGTTTGGCCATAATACTGTTGCCCATAATTAGGCTGCGTGTAGGATGGATGACCTTGGTATGATGGTCCCTGAGATGGCTGCCCTTGATCCAGACAGAATTGGCCACCACCGTAGCCAGTGGTACCCCAAGCCACATTCAATGGAATGGTACCTTCTACAACGGGTTGGGCTGGCAAGGAGGTATACAAATAATGATTGACAGGATCATAATAAGGGCCTTGCCCGCCTGGATTTTGGACAGTATGAAAGTACTGAGAATATGCCCCCCCTACTGAAATGGCATCAGAAGAAGGCAGGGCACCACTTGCAGGATGAACAACTCTGGCAGCATGTGCCGATTGACCACTATGTACTGGGCCACGAGATGGGCTGGCAACAGTAGTTACGATGGAAGATGCCGTAACAACACTAGCAAATGGAGTCGATGACGTGACACAAACGGTCGGATTGGTTGGATCTGACGTGACAGCGATATGGTGAACTTGGGAAACAAAAGGTCCTGTAGTGGGAACAATGTTATTATCCCACATAGAAGAGGAACTCGCAGAGCCCATAACATCCCTTAGAGATCTATAGCACGCCGGCACTGTAATACCGAGAGGTGTAACAATGTAGGGCGTAGAGATAACCGGGGATGTGGCCGGGATGGGAGTCTCAATACTCGACATGACGGGTGTTCCACTCGATACAGGAGATGTGTCTTCCATATCGGAAGAATCCATCGGGGACGAAACACCGATAGGAGTAGAGTGAAAATCCTCTTCAGAAGGCTCCCAAACAGGGTTCCAAAACAAGTCATAAAGCTCGTCCTCTGGAGCATGAGAGTTTAACGGTTGGACACTTGGAATAACAGGGAAAGTGTCACCACAAACCGGTGTCTCAGGAGTAGCAGAAGAAGGAGACCCTTGGTCACTCGGGATGGGAGATGGGATTGATGGATCCGCCAGGATGATCGAATCAAACAAAAATCCTAGACAAGCTAATGATAAAAACCCCTTCTCAAAACTAACGCAAACAAGACCTAACAAGGTAAATGTAATCGTGGTCGAATAAATTTTTAAGACATTAGGACACAACTTGACCTTTTCATGTTTTAAGAGTCGAGAAAAGGACAAAATATGACTCTAGTTGCCTTCGAATATTTAACGAGCCCAAAGTGACAAATGCTCAATAGAGCCTTTTCTTTTAAGGAGTCCGAAAAGGATCAAAAAATGACTTCTCTGGAGAAACTAGGCAAGGGGTTTACCAGACAATCCGTAAAACTGCATATACACCTTAGCGATCATATGAAAGCCAAGGACTTTCCGTACGGCAGTCAATCTTCCCGAATGCTGTGTTCGATGCGTTACGGGCTGTAAGGCGGGAGACACGGCTTCCTGTGGATCAAGGATGATAACCTAGTGGAGTCTCCCCATATATACGCGATGGTACGTGGGAGCACAAGTCTGTACTAGACCACAGTTGAATCACACAAGGAGGAATCACCCAACCTTAATGTGAGAACAAAAGTGACTAGGTTTAATGACGTCGGAGCACGTCTCTAGCCTAGTCCTCTAGAATGTGAGCGTTATGTTCCAATGCGTTTTTGAGTTCATTCGATTTATTTTAAAGTTGATCTTGAGTTAAGTTTTGGTTTTCAGGTCCTACCGTATGTAATTTCTCAAAATCCCTAAATGCACTCTATATGCCAAAACATGTCATTCCATTCGATGAACGCTAATTACAAAAGACTTAGAGAGCTTTCATGCAAACGAAACAATCACAAACAACAAAGAGTTTCCCTAATGCAGCTAATGCAAATCACTAAACTTTTCTTTAAGATTACTAATCCACTAATCAAAATGAAAAGTCCTAACTTTCATTAACTATTCCAAAGAAAAAGAGATTTTCTTTTTCAATAATGGCAAAATGCACTAACGAGTTTTTGAGAAATAGCACTAAAAAATTCCAACCAATACACACACGTTCAGTTCCTCGAAACACAAATAAAACATCCAAAGAACCAAAAAGGTCCCAAAGACAATAATGAGCCGTGTGATCTGGGCTCAAATAGACAAAGCGGAATTCAAGTGAAGATGAAGCAAATCACCTAAATAACGCAACGAAATGATTGACAACTACCAAACAAGTGTAAAGGAGCAAACAAGAGAGTCGACTGGACAACAAAAAGATCAAAACACCTTAGGAAGGCTTGATTCACAAGGCCACTAGATGCCCTAGGGCTAGAAATGTGAAATCGGTAGAAAAAAGCAAACACCCAGAGGGTAGCGATCGAAACCAATCAAATCACACTCCAACACACCAAAGTAGTCTGATAAAGGCACTTAGGATGAAACCAAAGCTCAAAAAATGAAGAACCAAGCAAACTTCAAAATTTTATAGGCCTGGCGCGACTGTCAGGCTGCAACTAGCGCCTTTCAGGATTGGTGCGGGTTGTCAATGTGAAACTTGCGCCAACTGGCACGACTGTTACGCTATAAACTAGCGCCAATCGATTTTGCTATGGAAAATAAAAAACACAAGAGCCAAGGCTAAACCAACAATAACTAAGTACTTTCAAGAGGCAAAAACAACACAGGTATCCAACCCAGAAAGAAAAACAAGCGGGAGAAACCAAGGAAACAATCAAGGAACAAGGCTAGTCCCAAGTTGTTCAGTTTGCAAACCAAACGGGAGATGGACTGAAGTAGCGTTGATCTACTTCGCTAATGCAAAGCAATAGCGTTTTGAAGGCTATCTGGCCAGGCTTTAGACTCCGTCTAATAGTTCACAAATCAAACAACAAGAAAAGATAAACAAACAAGGCAAAGCCCAACTCCCCAGTGGAGTCGCCAAATTGTTGTGTAGGTAAATCCCCTCTGCGGACAAAGGCGATCCCACTAGCCTAGCTGAGGTCTAGCAAAAATCGAACAATGCTAACACGCAGGTTCCTAATTGCAAAATAAGGGCCAAGATGAGAGCCTACCTCGAATCCAATGTGTATATTCGTAGAAGAGTCGTCGCTTCCGTTCTTTTTCTTCAGTTGGTCACAATCCTCATGATCTCCATGAAAAGACACCTGCACATGCAAAGAACAAGACAAATACAAGCATAAAATCCGGGAAATGCAACTATGTATCAGTCAGAAAGGATACAACTCAAACATCATAATAAAGACACATCAGTGGAACCATAATGATAGTCATCTATTATTATTGATAAAACAAAAGAGAATACAACCAAGTTCTGACATCAAATCCTCCTTTGGCTGGGTGAATCAGCAATACATGCCTTGCAAAGCTTGTAGGGATGGGAATAAGCCTCTCTCTCCTTGATCACTTCGACATGGATCTCCTCCTTAAAGATTTAGCCTCATAGGAATACACAAGACCTCTTGCAAGATGAGCTTAGCAATCCTCAGACTTTGGGAGCTTGAAAAGTAGAATTATCAACCAAGAACTACCAACTAGCTTGTCAAAGGGGAAGGAACAAGCTTATATAGAGATAGGAGGAGTAGATAAGATCATCCACTTGATTCATGGGATTTTCCTTATCATTAGGAAGCTTCCATGAGAGGTGGAGAACTACTTCCCTCCTTGGGAGATACGAAGCCCAACTAAACCAATTCAAACTGGAATTAGTTTATGGATGAGATGGAAAGAACCTTCGGAAGTTTGATGGTTAAAAAATTTACCCAACTAGGTTGGCGCTAGTGCGACTATGAGACAGAGTGCCAACTGGCACACCCTCTTTGGAGGATTTACCCCATTGGCACGAGCAATACACTGTGGAACAACGCTAATGGAGAAAGGGATATATTTTTGGGTATTTTGTAGAAGGTGTCTTCAGGGCATATAGAGTACATACTTTAAGGGATACAAAGCAAGTGTTTTCAAGTCATGTCACTTCTCACAGGTCTCGGAATAGGTCCTCCAATGTACGGGAGAAGGGATAACAGGGACGGTGACAAAATACTGTGTAACAACCCCGTTGAAGATTTTTGACAAAATTTGATTCTTCTTCTTCATCTGATATGTGTCCTGACTCATAGTAGTCTCCTTTTCCAGAAGTCTTGAAGGCAGCTTCTCTTCTGTTTGATGGTCCTCCTTTCCTCATTTCATAAGCAGTTAGAATTCGATGCAGCTGTGACATTTTAAGGTTTTGAAGATTCTCCTTTTCTTCTATTTCAGAAACTTTAGATTCATAGGGGACAAAGATCTTAGAACTTTTTCAACCACAATAGTCTCTTTTACTTCTTCACCCAAATTTTTCATACAATTAACAATCTCATCTACACGAAGAAAATAGTTAGCCACACTTTCATCATTGTACATCTTGATATTTTCATACTGAATCCTGAGGGTTTGAAGTTTTTCTCATTTTACCTGATCATCTCCTTCATAGCTTAGAACATTCTTGTCCCATATTTCCTTTGCGGATTTATACTGCATGACTTTGACAAATTCTGATTGCGATAGAAATCCCAATAGAGTATTGACTGCCTTTGAATTTGTTTCATATTTCTTCTTCTCAGCCGAATCTGTAGGAGTTTATGATGGAAAAGTATACCCTGTATCTATGATATCCCAGACTTTAGTACCAAGAGATTGAAGATAGGCAGTAACTCTTACCTTCCAATATACGAAGTTTGTCCCATCAAAAACCGGTGGCCTGATTGATGCTTCCCTCTCGTAGTTGCTCATGATGAAAGATCTTCCTTCAAGTGATCAAGATTCTTCAGAAGGACCTGATCTGATACCAATTGTTGGAAATAATACTGAGAGAGGGGGTGAATCAGTATTATCAAACTCTTTTCAATATGCCTTCCTTAATTTAATCTTCAAATATTGATCATTAACTTATATATAATAAAGAGCATGAAACAAGAAAAATAGATAGTCACACCAAAGAACACCAGATATAATGTAGAAACCCAATGTGGGTGAAAACCACCTGCTGCAATATGTCTCTATCTTCTTTCAATTAGAAACTTCTTTTACAATGATTTTGTACTGGTGCAATCATTTACCAGTACGCAGGCTGCAACTTGCAGAGAGCTACAACTCTCTCTCGTTTTCCAGTCTCTCCTGGAAGGGAGCTACAACCCCCTTATCTCTTTTACTTCTTTAAGGACCACGTTTCATAAATTTTCAGACTGGGTCTATGAACATCAAATAATCATCAAGTACATGTAAATCACCCAATCTCCTTACACAATGAACCAATGAATCACCCAATTCTTCAGAGTGCAGTAAACAGAAAGATAATACCAGAAATCTAAACTCAGAATTCTGCAGCAATAGGTAAAAGACAGTCAACAAATGTTTCAAGATAAGACCGCAACTTCACCAACAGGGGACTGCGTATACCCGCAGCTCTTCTGAGACTAAACTGTGCAGATCCACACTGGTCTTTCTTCTGCCCTGCGTACATTCCTTCAGATCCGCACCTTTACTTTCTGACTTACAGCGTACATTCGTATTGTGCCTTTATCTTGCCTGCGTACCTCGCACTTCACCTTTTTCTGTGATGCGTGCGCCCTGCAATGTGCCTTTTCCTTTTCTGTGTAACCCGCACTGTGCCTTTGGCTGTGCTGCGTACCCTCGCACTAAGCCTTTTACTGCGCTACGTTCCCCTGCACTGCACCTTCAGATCGCCTACATACTTCTGATTAGGGCCAAATTTACAGTCCTTCAATGTGCCAAAGTCAATCAGATCCACAGATCTGCTCATGTGCCCAAGATATCACGACTCATCAATAGATTCACCTTAAGTTTGATTTAGATCTAGCTTTTAAAATCATTCACCCAAAATTTCAGATCTTAAGATATTCAAATTTTTACAAGCAACTAGCCCAGTGATCTCCTTTCCTTTTTATAGGCAAGCCTTTCACAATACCATGGTCCAAAACCATAATAACACAATACCATGAACCCAATACTTGGGATCAATACTTTTGGATGCAATACCATGGACCAAAACCATTTTATCAAAAACTAACGGACTAATACCATGAACCATTCATGAAGATTCCCACGTGCACGCGCTTTTCTACATTGGAGTGAGTGCAACTGAGGTCCGCACCTTTTGAACAGAGCACCTGTGGGTATGACCACATTCCTTGGTCAGCGAACCTGTGGGTCCGTAGCTTCTCCTAGGATTACCTGCGGGTATCTTTAATTTTCATGATTTTGAGTGCCTGAACTGAGATATGTCACAAGAGTGAGTTGCCATCAAGTACAACACCTGTGCCATAGTACCAAACCAGAATCATAATGCCAACACCGAATGCCACCTATGTGTCACTTGCCACATCTCTTCCTACCATTGACCATGTCATCACTATATTCATTTAGTCATCACCCTTGTGGCCCAACCCCACATTTTGGCTCACATTAGTCTGACATCACTTGAGCTAGGATGGACATACACACATGTAGATAAGACAGTTAAGAAGTATTTATATCAAATGACCCAAACGATCTCACACCGAAGAGTTGTGATCATGATAACATCGTAAAGGCATGTGACCAATGCTACATGTCACCCCCTAGCGCACCTCACACTCAATCTTAAGTTTTAGTAGTTGATTTTTCATTCATGTGAAAGGATGACACATGTTCTCCAAATTATCTCTACTAGTAACCCAACCACCTACTGTGAAACAAATCTTTTCTTTTGAGTCATCATGCATTGCTAACCAACCATGTGTCTAAATCCATGGCTTATTGATTCCGATGTGACATCATTCCAATTTTCCAGCCAAGGAAGTCCCCACATGTGTCACATGTTAATTGGTATAAAAGGACCAGTACAGGACTATTTTTGGCATTTTCCCATTACCTTCACCTGTTCCAACCCCTACGTTCCTGCAACTCTCAAATTTAGTAAATAAGCACATAAGTTGCACACATGAAATTGGATAGTTATTCCATTCATAGATACCCCTGTTAAAATCCCTATTTTGCAAAAATTTACAGGAATTTAAACCCATTAAGCTTGGGTCTAGTTTTGGATGTTGTGTTTGCCTCCCACTCTAGGGAAATTCTTCCCTTAGGATAAAAAGTCACATAAATCAGTTCCATTAGAGTCATAAGTGCATCATTAGGGTGAAGTAACCTGTTTCAATGCTAAATGCTTACTCCTCAAGCTTAGAAACCTTAAGATTTTATTTCATGCACACACCACCTTTTCTAGGATCTGAATTTGAGGAGGCTTATGCACTGATATGCCATTCATATTCCACAACACATGTATTCTTGTTTTTCACTATTGACATTCTTGAAACCACTCTCTTGGTTCCTTCTCATGCCTCTCGGTTTTCAATTTCCTTAGTTTTCCATCCTGCCAACTGTCTTCTTCGTCTATATGAATTTATATAGAAATAAAGGGAAAGGGTAAAGAAGTATGTCAACATGATGACAACATCAATTACCAAGACCCAGTTATGGCATCCCGGCGATTAAGAAAGTATATTTAAGTATTAGTCGAGAAGGTGGATATTTTGATTGTAGAGGATTCATGGTGCTAGCTCCTAAATCAGAGGTGAGAACTACAAGTGGGAAAGACCAAAATTCTCTGAGTGAGGGAATATATAGGAAGATTCGAAACTAATCTAGAGTTATTGAAGAGAAATTACTCTAACAAGCCATCACTCAAAGTTCTCTGGAAGGTAGTCTGGGGGCGTGTAATGTAGGTGGTGGAGAAATATTAGAAACACCTGTAATTTATTCAAGAGATGATAGAGACTATAAAAAGGCATGTCAAGTGATAGAAGTTAACAAGGACAACATTGGAGATTCATCTGCCAAGGCGGAGGTCATTGTAGAATTCCTAAACCAAATGATAAAGGAAGAGATTACAAAGGTAAATCTAGATCAGCCTGAATGGGTAACTAGAGCAAATAAGGTAATAATGAAAAGCCAGTTGGTAATAATGGCTAAATAAGAAGTGAAGGCCTTAATATATGAGGTAGAAGGCTTCAAAGGAAGTGTAAAATGCTTCATGTTGAGCCATACAATAGGTATGTATTTACTCTTGATTACACTATCTTTTTCCTCTTTTCTTATCTGTTTTGTGCCATGATATAATAACATATTGATAGGATTTTAATAAGGGATGAATGAAACTACTCTTCATACGATTTGACCATCCAAAATAACTCTCATTCCTTTTTATGTAGAAAAACAATAGATGGAATAGTTGTTGTTCCAAAGTCAAAACAACAAAAGCTAATCAAGGGAAATGAGGTGCGTCGTGTGCAGTCAAACCAAGGAACGAATCAAGAGGATCAAATCAAGAGGATCAACACAAGATGAAAGAATTGTCTGAAGATAGAATTTAATTTTGAATCCCTCAGGATCTCTTGATCTTGAGGGATCACATTTACCTTTTTCCTTTTGACTATAAAGGGGAAGACTGAAGGAAGAAAGAGGGGGATCTCTCGCCTTTTACTTCAATTGTAATTTTAATTTACAGAAGCGTGATTCTAAAGAACTAGATCGTATTGTAATGACAAGTGAATTTGATGATTAATATGTAACTTGCATTGTTGTTCATTCAGATATTCTGAAGTAGCTAAGCAGTATTGGCTGGTGGCTAGGGCCCAGTCTCTGGTGGATCCTACTGTTGTTCCTTGTTTTATACTTTTCTGTTTCCTACAAGTTTATTCTGCTTTATAGCTTTGTAGTTGATTTACTTTCGTTAATTCAAATTTTGGGTATTCATTTTATTAATGCGCAATTCTAATTGGTTTTATTTATTCATGTCATGGATTGAATTAGTCATTAGTTAAAGAATCATTTCTGGTTAATTAAAAGGATAGAGTGTTATTGATTAGCTCAAATTCTTTCGTTCTATCTAGTAGTTTAAGTCCAGCTGAAAGAGCTTAGTTAATGCTACGGTACTCTAGGTTGATTATCATTTGAATTGGTTGAATGAGATTGAATTATGGTTTTGTTTGAGATTGAGTCGTGATGCTTAGATGAATTACTTCCCTTAAAGCTACAAGATTGATATTTATGATTGCAACCATTTACTCTTGTATTGAATTTAATAACTTATTTTAAAAGCATTACTCCCTAGATTTATAGCTTGCACATATTGTGTACACTCTTGAAGCAAAAGGACTTACCCAGGTTGATAATTAATGTGAGGTAATTAGGAGTTTTAAAAGACACCTTTTAGCACCCAACATTTTGGTGCCATTGCCAGGGAGAGTGTTTCCATTTCACAGAAGAGTGATGTATGTTTGATAGTTGTCGCTAAGAAAGAATTGGATATTAAAAATGAAAGGTAAGAGCCTGCGTACGGATAAGTAAAATGCTTGCTCCCTTGCCCGCTTTTCAGCTTAATTAGGTAGGACTTGAAAGTAGAAATAGAATTTTTATGTTTATTTGCTGTGAAAGAATTGGGTATTAAAAATGAAAGGTAAGAACCTATGTAATGAGTGAGTAAAATGCTCGCTCCTTCGCTCACTTTTAAGAAGAATTGCATAGGAATTTAAGGTATAAATGAACGTTTGTATTTTTGTATGAGCAAATAAGAAGAAAATACCAGAAAAAGATATAATTCCTCCTCCCAAACCTAAAAAATCTAAGTGACCGGTGACCCTTGGACGATCAACCTTTATTGACGAAATCATAAGAGAAGCTGAGTCTTTGTCATCAGTAGGACCCCGAACTGTTGCTACCAAATATCCTATTGTCTCCCTTCAGGCCACAAGATCACCATCTGTAGCTAACCCTAAGATTCAAAGTAAGACGGAAGGGTCTGAACAGAGTTTTCAAGATATTGGAAATTCACAACCATGTATTTCACAAGAAGGGAATTCTTGAAACCTCTGTGAAGGAGAAGGAGAAACAGGTAATCCTGAAATTAAACCATCATAACCTAGATCTCCTAAAGTAGTGATTGAACAGAGGCACCTACTGTTCTGGATCAAGGTAGTGCTATTAAAATCATTACAGCCTCTTCTAGACATCCTAGGAACAACTCTCTAGCTCTAGAGATCCCTGAAGGATAGTGGCATATTTTTGACCAAATGGCCAATAATCAGCGACAACCCCAAACCTCTACATTATAATACCCTATTGTTGACACATTTGCCTATGCCCCCATGAAAGTTATCCCATTATAGAATATTCCTACCTTTCAAAGGCTAACATAAGAAGATCTAGATGCATTTCTTTTCGAATTCGATGTCCTATGTAGGGGTTATGATTACACTACCGACCCCCAGAAGCTGAAATTGTTCCCCTCTACTTTGAAGGGAGAAGCTCTATGTTGGTTTATGGGACTTGGTGGAGGCACCATTAATGACTAGGACCAAATGAAAACATCCTTCCTTAAAAAATAACAAGATTATTGCCAAACTAGAGAACTAAAAGATGAAATATTTCAAATGGTAGCTAACCCTAACGAGACTCTAGAAGAATATGTGGAGCGTTTCCAATCTAATCTGCAAAGATCTCTTTATGCAAATTTGTCTGATAATGTTCTAAAAACCATGATGATTAAAGGTATGAAAGACCAATGGGTAGAAACACTGAATATAATGGGTAAGGGTGACATTTATCAAGAATATTATTATAATATTATAGACTTGTGCATCAGGTGCTCCAGGGGCAGTGCAAGGCTGAAACTAGCTGGACACGATGCGATCACCAGAGACAACAAAGCCTCAGGAGGAAGCATTACACGAGTCAAAATCGGCAGTCTGTTGGAAGGTTTCAAGATTGATATCCTAGGGACCTTGAAGACACAATTGGATATCATGCAAGCTAAATGAAAGTAGGCCAAAGCAGAACAGAACCTGGCTATTTTCTATCCCCATTGCAAAAAGAAACATAGTCATAAAGAATGCCCGCTAGATATGATACAAACATGTGCCATATGAACTAAGGAGCATGCCACAAAAAGCTGCCCATCACTCCCAGGATTAAAAGCAGTCTTCAAGGAAGCGAAGGAAGAAGTGGAACCAATATATCTGCTGAACCAACGTCATCAATGGCAAGCACATTAGATAGGTATGCCTACCAAACCATCTTCGTTCTTTCCTCCCTCGCAATATAATTCTTAGCAATATTCAGCGGTAGCATGTTAGAACCAACCTCCTTTTTCTACTTGGCCACCTCAAGCATTTTCTATGCCACCATGGCCCAACCAGTCAAATCCAAACAATAATTGGCCAAATCCCTCTTACCCTCCACCATTCTGGTAGAACAACCCCTATTCATCTCAATGGTCCCATTCCACCTCACAAAATCAGAACTGGTAATCAAATTGGAAAAGATCCCTGAACCAACCTATGGGGACAGTTCCTATGCCTCAACCAACTTTACAGCGCCTTATACGTTGTAGCAAAATCCTCAATCTAATATACGACCACAACTCCCAGCTCAACCCAAGCCAAATCCTAACAATAGACCAATCTAGTTAGTACAAATCATTGAGGGTCTAGACCCTGAAGCTGAGTTGAGAGTGTAACGAACTCAAGTTAATATCTAGACGCGTAATCGCTCTAGACGAGGATAAAAATCTGCAACCTAAAGAACCACACCCAGATAAGCCTTTGACTATAGATGACCAACAAACAAAACAAGGGGAAGATACAGTCAGGCAGAAAAATCCCGAACAGATCATAACTACTTCCACCCCATTCCCAGAAAGATTGATGATACCTTGACCAATTGAATATCCTGATTTTTATCTTCTGGGTGAAGTCAAGAATATCTGTATAAAAATAACCCTCCTCCATGCTATTCAAGACATTCCAATATATGCCAAAACTATTAAATGATTGTGTATAAAGAAGTCTGTGAGGAAAATAAAAATAACCCCAACTGTCCATGTTGTGAGGACTTTCTCTGATTTATTACTAGGCAAAGAGATACCTGTAAAATATGAAGACCTGGGAAACCCCATTATCACAGTCCATATAAATGGTCGCTCTTATCCCAATGCTTTAGTCGATTTAGGGGAAACCATTAACATTCTCACAACAACAAATTACAAAATGCTTGGCATCACATCCTTGGAACCAATAACTACCTTGCTGGAACTTGCCCACTGCTCAGTCATTAAGCCAGAATGAATATTACTGGATGTGATGGTTTCTGTAGAAACTTGGGAATATCCAGTAGATTTTTTTTATTATTAACCCTAGGAACTGGCTAGATGGACATTGCTTAATATTAGGAAGGCCTTGGCTAGTAATTGCCGATGCTTATATCAGCTGCTGGACAAGCAGTATGACCATAACCCAAGGAAATGATGTAAATAATCTAGTCTTATACCCTCCCACTCAGCCAAGCTTAACCATTGTAAAAACTCAGAAACAACCTATAACATATTTAACAGAAAATATTCGTTCACCATTGACTGTGGTAGATGCCCTTGAATTCAAAAACCAAACAAAAGATGATATTATTAATACTTTTATCAATCACCCTGCTATGGTGTCTAATTTGAGATGTCACATGATTAAAGTAGTCAAGGACAATGAAATTGAATAAGATTCCCTGAGAGATATCAATGACCAACCAATACCAACAACCACTGTCTATAACAGAAAACCTATCGAAATCGAGCCAGGGAAGATCCTGCACATCAACAGTAATCTGAGTAGTGACCAGCAATAGAAACTTATCCAAGTCCTTAAGAAATACAAAGGGGCTTTTGCATGGTACTACCCAAACATGAAAGGGATTGACCCTCAGTTATGCATGCACCACATCTACATTGAAAAGGATGCAAGACCCATTCGACAACCGCAACGTAGATTAAATCCTTATCTAAAGGATATTATGAAAGAAAAAATTCAAAAATTATTAGATGTGAATTTTATTTATACTATATCTGACAGTAAATGGGTCTCCCCATTAGTTGTTGTCCCTAAAAAGAATGGAAAATGAAGGATATGAGTTGACTACAGAGAACTCAACAAACCAACACAAAAATACCATTTTCCCCTTCCATTTATTGATCAGGTCCTAGATACACTGGCAGGGAAAAAATCCTTCTCTTTCCTAGATGGCTTCAGTGACTACAACCAAATTCAGATTGCCCTTGAAGACTAGGATATAACTACTTTTACCTGCCCCTAGGGAACGTTTGCTTACAGGGTATTTCCTTTTGGATTATGCAACGCACCTGCTACATTCCAAAGAGACATAATCAGTATTGCAGACTTGATAAATGAAGGATTGGAAGTGTACATGGACGATATTACACCCTATGGAGATGACTTTTAGCAGGAATTATAGACATTGGTGAAAGTTCTGGAGCAGTGTATTTCTACTAGGCTATGCTTAAGCCACGAGAAGTGCCATATGATGATGACAAAGGGCCTGATCCTAGGTCATTACATTTCAGCAGCTAGAATTCAGGTAGATCCAACAAAAATACAGGGAATCCTCTTATTAGCTACTCCTTGCACTCAAACAGAGGTATGTAGTTTTCAGAGATTTGCTGAATATTATCGTAGATTTATAAAGAACTTTTCACAGATTGCTGCACCATTATATGCCTTGACAGAAAATATTGATTTTAACAATGTAAACTTTGAAACAAGAACTAACACTGTTACCCATTTCGTAGAGATAGCAAAAGAGTGACCCAATTTTGAAAAGGGGGGATGTAGAACACACATATTTTTTTTAGAGCATAGTTTATGGCACTTTAAATTTTTTTATGTACATTACATTTTAGAATGTTAGTATTATGCATGCTGATTTTAAAAAGTGGTGATTCTGCATCAGGCCTTTTTTTTAAAAGACCTATTTTTTGACTTTAAATTTTCTAATGTGTATTAAAATATAATAAATTATTTTCTAAATTTTAACAAATTGACCACTTTAAATTTTTTCGTCAAATTTTTGGAATTTAAAAAGAAAAGAAATATAAAAATATATAAGAAAGGCAAAAAAAACATTATGTATATATATATATATATGTGTTGTGTGTAAAACCATAAAAAAAAGTTGGCAAAAAAAACCAAAAATATAATAAATAAAAATTAAGTAAACTATAAATATTTTTTTTAAAAAGCCATTAACAAAAAAATACAAAGGAATTAAAATAAAAACAAAACTAGATTTTTAAAAAAAAAAAAAAAAAAGCCCATAAAAATTAAAAAACTTATTAAATCAAATTAAAAAACATTAAAAAAAAACTAGAAAAACAAAAATATAACTCAAATAAATAAAAACCCAAAAACAATCCTAAAATTTTAATATATTATATAATATATCATAAACCTAAAAACATTTAAATTTAATTATATTATATATATTTATATAATATATTATAATCTAAATAAAAAACCATTCAAAATTAAAAAAAAAAACATATATTTTCAATTTAAAAAAAATAAAAAACATTTAAACTTTAAAAAATGTACGTTTATGATTAAAACTTTAAAAATATATCTGCATGTAGTTCTGATATCGAGGGCAATGCCCCCACAGATGGCCGGTTGGTGGCTATCTAATTTCAAGAATTGGATAACCACCCCCATGGGCGATCAGGTGGTAGCTATCCAATTCTTGGAATTGGATAACCATCGCCTGACTGCCCATGGAGGTAGCTATCCGATTCTCAAAATCGTATAGCCACCGCCCAGCCACTCCCACGGGGGGCCAAGTGGTGGCTATCTGATTGAGCGATCGAGCGATGGCTATCCGATTTCAAGAATCGGATAGCCACCCCCATGGGCGGTCAAGCGGTCGTTATCTGATTCTTGGAATCGGATAACCATCACCCGATTGCCCATCGAAGTGGCTATCCGATTCTCGGAATCAGATAGCCACCACCCAGCCACCCCCACGAGTGGCCGAGCGGTGACCATCTGATTCTGAGAATCAGATAGCCACCGCTTGACCACCCCCACGGGTGGCTACACGGTGGCTATCCAATTCCGAGAATTTGATAGCCACCCCCATGGGCAACCGAGCGATGGCTATTCAATTCCGAGAATTGGATAGCCACCCCCACGGGCATCTGGTCGATGGCTATTCGATTCCGAGAATCAGATAGCCACCCCCATGGGTAGTTGGGCGATGGCTATTCGATTCCAAGAATCTGATAACCACCCCCACTGGTGGTCAAGTGGTGGCTATCTGATTCTTGGAATTTGATAACCACCCCCTGACCGCTCTTGAGGTGGATATTTGATTCTGAGAATCGGATAGCCACCGCTCGGCCGCCCCCACGGGCAGCCGAGGGGTGGCTATTTGATTCTGAGAATTTAGCATAACCACCTCCCGGGACCCCCACAGGCGGCTTGAGTGGGGGCTATCTAATTCCGAGAATCAATAGGCCACCACCCAATCAGCCGTGGGGGTGGCTATTTGATTTCGAAATCAAATTAGCCACCGTTTCGACCGCTCGTGGGGCGGACCGATAAAAATGTTTTTAAATAAATAAAAAAAAAATTAATAATGTTATATATTTAAAAAAAAACCAAAATTTATTTTTTTATTAAAAAAAAAACCTCTTTTATCGGTCACCACTCCCAAAGTGTTTTTTAAATAAAAATAATTTTAGTTTTTTTTAAATTACAATTAAACACATATTAAAAAAAATATATTATATTTCATTAAAAAAAAACAATTAATCGGCCGAGCGGCGTTGGTTATTTGATTTCTGAGAATCGAATAAGCCACTTCCTGGCCCACCCCCACGGGTGGTTGAGCGGTGGCTATCCGATTCTCGGAATCGATAGCCCACCACTTGCCGCCTGTGGGCGTGGCTAGGGTTTGGTGGTTATTTGATTCTCAGAATTGAATAGCCATCACTCGGTCGCCTGTGGGAGCGGTGGCCAATAAAAGTGTTTTTTTAAATAAAAAACAAATTTTGTTTGTTTTTTTTAAATACAATAAACATATTTATCAAAATTTATTTTTATTTAAAAAAACAATTTTATCGGCCACTACCCCCACGAGCGGCTAGACAGTGGCTATTCGATTCTCAGAATCAGATAGCCACCACTTAGCCACCTGCGGGGGTGGTTGGGTGGTGGTTATTTGATTCTCAGAATTGGATAGCCATTGCTCGGCTGCCCGTAGCGATAAAATTGTTTTTTTCAAATAAAAAATAAATTTTGTTTTTTTTTTAAATACAATAAACATATTTAACAAAATTTACTTTTTATTAAAAGAAATAATTTTATAGGCCACCGCCCCCACGAGCGGCTGGGCAGTGGCTATTTGATTC